>JAQIXO010001681.1:0-11605 GCA_034700305.1 Protaphorura armata | reverse complement strand
AAACACAATTTTGCGAAGACCCTTACGGAAATATAATTCAGTTCAAAATTATTTTTTATGTTTAAGTTGAGGACAAAGAGGAATGAAAGTCGAATCGGTGGACAGTTGAGGAAATCCAATTATTTATTCAACCTGCGTGGAAACTGTAAATCAAGTCTTCCGTTAATGGTGGATTGCGACACAAAATCCAACACTCACTCATTGAATAGGTAAGTTTTGACTTTGATACTTTTGATTCGTAATGCTAAATCGTCGTAGCACAAAATAATTTCAGGTATGAATTCGACGGCAAAATACATTGTCTGAAAGTAATTCTATACAATTCACAATATCACAATACAAATTCAATACAAAGTAAACGGATTTTTCGATAATTCTTCGTTCTCACAGAATGTATAAATTACCCTAATAATACTTATCTATAAATTCCAAAACTAAACAATTGGCGATGAATGGTGAATATTAAATGAACGTCTAGTCCATCTAAAAGTAATTTTATATATGCAATGGGGTCTGTCTAATATTTGTGTATGTTTGAATAAGGAAATGCGTGTGCCTCCATATAACATATGTACATGTATAATTAATAATACTTAAGGATACTAAGGATGAAATCATAATTCCAGTACATATATCCAGCAAAGTTTGTTATACAGTTTCAACAATACTTTATTTTGAATTTCAGATTGCCGAAAATGTCAACAAAATCCAAAAGTCTGCAAGATTGGAAACTTGGACCAAACATTCAGTTAAGTGTCGTTCTCCACAAACTTGACCCCATGAGTTTACATACCGAATCTGCAATTACAAGTCAACAGCTGAATCAGGAAAAACGATGCTCAACAGTACTAGAAAATGGTAACCCGACAATATCTCAACGAGAAGGTACAGATAGTCTCGGAATAATGCATAGAAAATGTTATTCCGGAGAAAAAGATTGCAGGAAAACCAGTGGTCCATCGAAAGCCTTGACAGCAGTACATACAATGCGAACTCAGGCAAGAGAGAAACCGATCCAATGCAAATTGTGCACTGAAACTTTTGGTCAATCATCTGAATTAACATCGCATATGCGAAACCATACAAGAGAAGAACCTTACAAGTGCTCACTGTGCTCAAAATTATTTAAGCAATCCGCCCATCTAACACGCTATTTACGAGTCCATACAGGAGAAAAGCCTTACAATTGCTTCCGGTGTTCAAAATCGTTTAGCGCGTCCGGTGATTTAGCGCAGCACACAAGAACTCATACTAGAGAAAAACCTTACAAATGCTCACATTGCTCGAAGTCGTTCAGTAGATCCCATCATTTAGAGCGACATACAAGAACTCATACGGGGGAGAAACCTTACCATTGTCAAATCTGTTCAAAAACATTTTCCGAATCATCGGCATTAAAATTGCATACGCAAACTCACACGGGTGAGAAACATTTTCATTGCACAATTTGTGCAAAGTCGTTTTCTCAACTCACGAATTTAAGTTCACATATACGAACTCATACAGGAGAGAAACCTTACCATTGCCAAATGTGTGACAGAAAATTTTCTCAATCCCAACACTTAAGTATGCATGTACGCACTCATACAGGTGAGAAACCTCACCAGTGTCCACGATGTTCGAAATCCTTTAGACTTATCGGAAATTTAAAGGTTCACATTCGAACTCATACAGGGGAGACTCCCTACAAGTGTTTGCTGTGCTCAAAATTATTTAAAGAATCCGCTAGTCTAACATCACATTCCAGGGTCCATACACGGGAAAAACCATACAAATGCTTGCTGTGTTCGAAATCGTTTAGCCATTCCTTTAATTTAGTGTTGCACACAAGAACTCATACTGGAGAGACTCCGTACAACTGCATGTACTGTTCGAGATCGTTTACAGGTCCGGGTAGTTTACTGAATCATCAAAGAGTGCATACAGGGGAGAAACCATTCTGTTGTACAATTTGTACAAAATCATTTTCGGACCAAGGAAGCTTAAAATCACATTTGCGAACCCATACCAATATATGCGATACCATACTCCCGTAGGGATTACGCGAAGAGATTGCAAATGAGAAGGGTACTCGCGAAAATGCATAATTAAAATTAATCTTGCAATTTTTAAAAATAATTAAGTTTGGTCTGATTGGAAATTATTTTAAAAAACGTTATTTAATTTTAATATTTTTTTCGATTAACTCAAAACCCCTGCGTCATGGTTTATATTAATGTTTATGTCAATATGTGGTCAAGCGTGGAGGTACTGTACGAATCCAACTACAATATCACTTTCTTGACTGCCAGTATATTATTATTAAGTGTACATTTACCGATTTAGCACTACAATTTGATGTTACCCTTAACCTTTTGTGATTAAAATAATTTTCAAATTCTAAAAAGTTCATCTTTACTTTTTATTTATCTAATATAATGTTTTGAACATTTTTACCCTGCACTTGTTCCAGCCCTTGCGTATTTTTAACCCGATAGGTATATTTGTCTTGAAAAGTTAGGTTGTGACCTGTTTATTTATGTCACGCTTCCCAACCAAAATCAAACTTTTCTGTTCGCTTCTATTTATTAAATAATATATGTACCTATACTACTGTTTGAGCTTTGAAGATTAGTTGTGCCATATTTATTTCTATATAATTCAAATCTACAGTACACGTGATTTCATATGGATGGGCATACATAGGACAAAGCCCTCAAATCCTTGGAACATGTAAATCATGCATGTGCATTTAGCATTAGCTTGTGAGTTTTAAACTTGGAAGGGGTAGCTGTACTTGTGAAAGAAGAAAAAAGCTTTAGGTATTATCTTTAAATTCTTGGAAAATGTGTGGGTAAAAATTCTCATAAGTGTCATTTCTTGTTTCGAGGGGTTTGGGTTTCACCTGTGTATTTAGTAATTTATGCTTCACTTCTCTTCTCCCATTCAAATCAAGCTGGTGTCGTGGATGTTGAATTGTATTCTATTCTATACATACAACGTAAGAGTATGTTTTGGGATGGTGAATAAAATATTTCTAAAATAATTATTGGAGGAAATAATTATACAGAGGTAAAATTTCAATTTCAATAAAATTATACGAATATTTTAAATTAATTTTACTAGTTAACGCAAACGAACAATAATGGTGACATACATAGGTTTTAAAATTCGAGAGCTGCAAGTACTATTGAAAATTTTGAATCGGAAATTTTGTGTACAAATGTTTTAAGTCCTCAATTTGTATAGCACAAGTATTGAACAAATACAATAACTACACGTTATTTTTATCAGTATGAGAGGCACTCCTGTGCCTTTCTTACTTGTGATTCCCTGTAATTGGAGAGTTCAGGAGCGTTCTACTCAACTTGCCGGGTGGGAGTTTTTGACAAGGTTTTCAGAGATCATTTCATTGTTTATTCCAATTTTAGATTTGGAATTCGAAGGACACAATTGACCACAATAGAAACCCTTCTATTCTGACTGACTCCCTCTAAAACTTCTGATTCGGGTAAGTTCAGTTGATATTCATAAATAGGATTACCCTATAATGAGCCATTGTACGCATTAGACGGGTTCCTTCCTACTAATGCATTTGTGAGTATGAAACAATGTAAAATAAGATAAAGTAAGAAAAAGCCCAACATCTGTGTGACAACATGTGTTAACATGAGCATACCAATACAAAGTTGTATCTCATCTTCTTTTCTTTACTTTTAATTATAGAATGATGAACACATCTACACATCCATTGAATCAAAGAGTGAAAAGGATTGGAAGTTATCACCAAATACCATATTGAGGGTCACACTTCAAAAGTATAACCTCAGAGGTTTATTTATTGACTCAACCGTATCAACCAATGCGGATTATCCAAATATTTCACAACAAAATGAACAAACTATCTGGAAATCAAAAATTTCACCCATCCATTCATTCCAAACCGAAAATGGTGTCAAACCATTTAAATGTGAATTTTGTGCATGTGAATTTCTCTATAGCGTCGCTTTGAAAGAGCACATAAAAACTCACACAACGGATCATTTCAAATGTGTCATTTGTTCAAAAGTATTTAAAAAATCATCACATTTGTCAAGGCACAGGAAAGGACACACTGGAGAAGGACGATATAAATGTCAGGAGTGTTGCATATTTTTCTACGATCTATCACGTTACAACACGCATTTAAGACGTCATACTGGTGAGAAACCTTACAAATGTGAACATTGCTCAGAATCACTCCCTACACCTAATTCTCTAAGAAGACATTCAGTTCGTCATACTTTCAAGAAACCATACAAATGTCCGACTTGTCAAAAGTCATTTGCAGAACTAGGTTATTTAGAAAGTCACGAGTTAGTGCACATGGATGACAAACGATTTAAATGTACGTTGTGTGATAAAACATTTAAACGTTCATCAAATTTAAGATGTCACATTAGAACTCACACGGGAGAAAAACCTTACGGGTGCTCAGTTTGTTCAAAAGCATTTAAACAATTATCATATTTACAAATACATGAACAAACTCATGCTGCAGAAAAACGTTACAAGTGTACATATTGCTCAAAACAATTTAGTCAGTCTGAACATTTGGTTTCACATTTGAGAATTCATACAGGTGAGAAACCGTACCAATGCAAAATATGTTCAAAATCATTTACTGTTAGGCAAAATTTGGAAATCCACCTACGCATTCATACAGGAGAGAAACCATACGTATGCCCACATTGCTCAAAATCGTTTAGTCGTGCTACTACACTAGTGGTCCACACGAGAATTCATACAGGAGATAAACCATTCCATTGCAAGCTCTGCACAAAAGAATTTACTCAAAAAGCAAATCTAAAATCACATGAGCTTACGCACACAGGTGAGAAGCCATACCATTGTGAAACGTGTGAGAAAGGGTTTTCAAAATCAAGTCATTTGACATCACATATGCGCACTCATACGGGAGAGAAACCATACAGTTGTGAAACATGTCCACTAACTTTCTCACATCCAAATAGTTTAAAGGCACACACAAGAACTCATACTGGAGAGACTCCGTACAAGTGTATGCACTGTTCAAAATTCTTTAAAGAGTCAGGTCATTTAACCACTCATTTAAGAGCACATATAGGAGAAAAGCCTTACGGATGTGACATTTGCACAAAAGCATTCTCACGGTCTACTTACTTAAAATCACATTTACAAACTCATAACAAGAAATGCAATGCGAAACTCACACAGGGATTACAAGGAGGGAATGCATAGGAGTTATAGTAATGTTAATTATAGGGCAACTCCCGACAACGCATAATTAAAACAAATCGTGGTTAAATAACTTAGGTTTGGTTTTATATAAAAATATTTAAAAACTATTATCTGATTTTGGTATTGAAGGAAGTTTAAAGCTAAGAAATAATGGATTCTATAAATGATGACTTACGGTACTGCAACAATGCAATGACAATAATGGTACTACAGTGTATTATCCTTATTATTATTATGTAAAAAATAACTTTACAACGCTTTCGTCATGATGTAAAAATGTAAAATTATTATTATTATGTATATATTTATTTGTCAACAATTATCTGCACTTATCCTGTTTGTGAGTAAGACAATTTCAATTCTGAATCAATTTTAACCCATTCTTTTATGTATTTTTATCAAATCAAATATTTGAGTGCATATATCAATATTACATCTGCAGGTCTCTACTTTGTGTGTATAGTTGTAAACATTTTTTTTTGGGGCTCACCAGTTACAATAATGTATCATGATTTAACTTTTCAACATTTAATTTAACGAGTGTATTTCAGTGCTGCTGAAATGAAATATAAGTTACAATTAATTTATGTCTCCAAAAAATTGATCCACAATTGACAGTTAATTACTAATGTTCAACGCCGGGAATTGTTGCAATGTAATACGCATGGCGACGGATTACACATTTTTACTGTTTAGAAATAAACATTCAAATTTCTTCATATAGTTTGTCGTATGTTATTAATCCCAGGATCACTAGCGAAATAAAATGAAAGATGGGGCGGAAGTATGCATTGATTTGCATGTGAGGGTAAAAATATATTGTGTGAAATTCTTCGTTTCATTTCAGAGTCTCAGTCCATTCATTTGAGTTTGAGTAAACTATAAACATATAAATGAAACAACCCTTCATAATTTATCTGTGTAGTCTTCCGTTGAAAGTGTTAGACTCAATGTATTCGTTCACTATCAGTGCACTTATAAAAGGCAATGCCAAACTTTTGAATGGGAAGCAAAGAAACACTCAGATAGGACTCAACGTTATTCAACCTTAACCTTAGTCTGTTGAGTTTTACACTGGAGAGGGGTTCTTTCTTAGAGAAGGCAACACCTACCTTATCAAGTACAATTTCTTGGAAATCGTAAGGGTGAAACTTACTCATGTCTGGGTTGTCTGACAAGGGAATGTCCTTACACGGATATCCCCCGTGTCACTGAATCGGAAACGGAGCTCACATCAAGGATAGCGGCAGACTTTTCTCACATTCACATTACATTGAGTGTCATGGAGGATGACTTTTCGAAGGCGCAATTATAATTTGTGCTGTAGAAATTCGATTGATTCATAATCAGGGCATGCCAGAGGACCAGAAAAGAAACGTTGGTTCGGGATATTTGTAATACTTGTAACGACTCTCCCTTGTGACGTGAGTGAGATTTCCTGCCTCGAAGTGTTAGCGTTTGACCACAGCATTCAGACAAGATCACTTCTAATCAGTACAAACTTTTGTCTTGGATTTCATTTCATTTTATACACACAATATTACTTACTCCTGGAGTTCAATATGTAAGTACAACTTGACTGACTCAAGGGGGTTTGAATAGATATTAAATGGAATACGCACATTTTGGAAAGTGAAAAATATATTCCAAAACCTAATATTCTGTAGATTCATGTGAAGAAATATTATTATTAATTCTTCTAATACCAATAAAAATAATAGTGACTGAAGGTCGACGGAATTAAGTTAATGGTTTGAGTTTAAAAGACGCCGAACCATGTACAATCACAGGCTTCACAGGTTGTACACATAAACGCTGGATTTGAAGGGAGAGGTAGAATTTTAATTATACAAAAATTATAGGCATATGAATTCAGTTACATAATTCAGACTCATTATTTCAATTATAATCTATCAGTTATTCTTGTTTGAGTGTTTAACATTGTCAAAATCATTTTTATGCACTGGAATCCTACAAAATGCAGATTATGCGAAACAACTTTTAAGCCGTGTTTTCGTATTTCATTGTGCAACCTTGTTGTGAACTTTGATGCGGCAATTTGTATCACAGTAGCTTGGACAATCACCATACCTTATTTGTACCAATTTTTTGGTAGTGCTCTGTACCCATAGTTTTACTAAACCTGAGATTTTTACATTGGGGTTAACATACTCTTTCCTTAATTTCAGACGTGGAATCCTCTGGAGGAAAATTGATTATTTTCAAGACTGTTATTATATTCAAGAGAAGATTAAAAAAAGTGGTAAAATTTCTAATAAAAAGTTGTATGCACAATAATTTAATTACTAGTGAATTCGAACCTACCAATTCTGTTGACCCAGAGTTTTACATTCCTAGAACGACATCTCTATGTAGATAACATTCCTTCACCACGTAAAATAGTTTAAAGTTATCTTGAATCTGTAATTGTTTTGAATTAACCAGACAGTCTTTTATTAATATTTGTCTCAATTTTAGGTGTGAATACTGGTCAATTTGGCAACGACACTGCCCGCGACTCTTATCTTTCGGATGACTTAAAATCACGACTGGTTTTTCAATATTGGAGTTCTCATAAAATTCTGATTTGAGTAAGCTCAGTTTTATTTTAAAGGGATAACCCCTCCAATACTGATCTGGTAATATGTCCATATTCGTGTAATTCGTATTATCTTTTCCTCTTTGCTCTCAGTTATAGAATATGTTTAACACATCAGTTAAGTCCAAGTGTGGGCAGGATTGGAAACTTTCACCAAATACCGCATTGAGTGTCATATTACACAGGCATGACATGAGCGGTTTATTTATGGGCTCAACGATATCAAACAAAGTAAATTATTCGAACACTTCTCAAGATGTTCGAACTACCATGACATCAAATCAGACTCCACTCACTCATTCCTCTGCTGACCTGGACGACAACCCGAATAAATCCAAGTGCCCAGGTTGTCCAAGATTTTATAAAACATTCAGTTGTCTAGAATATCACTTCAGAATTCACACGGGTGAAAAACCACACAAATGTGTTCTTTGTTCAAAACCGTTCTCTCCTGCAGAGAATTTACTGTCTCATCTAAGAAAACACACTAGGAAGAAATATTACCCTTGCCATGTTTGTAAGAAATCGGTTCGGAAAACTAATTTAAGTGCACATGTAGAGACTCACATTGGAGACAAAATATTTGAATGTGCTCTTTGTGTAAGGAAATTACCCCATAGTGTGGCTTGGAAAGAGCACGTGAAAACTCATAGAGCGGATCATCTCAAATGTCTCGTTTGTTCAAAAGTATTGAGTTCATCATCAAATTTGTCAGTACACTTAAAAAGTCACACTGGAGAAAAGCCATACGAATGCCAGGAGTGCGGCAAGTTCTTCTCCACTCATTCCTGTTATAAAACCCATTTAGGAGTTCATACTGGTGAGAAACCTTATAGATGTGAACATTGCTCACAATCATTTGGTAGACTTACATCACTAAAAAGGCATTCCGCATGTCACACCTTGATAAAACCATACAAGTGTCCTACTTGCCTAAAATCGTTTGCAGAGAAAAGTTATTTGGAAAGTCATAAGTTAGTGCACACGAATGAGAGACGATTTAAATGTTCCGTATGTGACAAAGCGTTTAAATGTTCATCCAACTTAGAATGTCACATCAGAACACACACGGGAGAGAAACCGTATGAGTGCCCCTTTTGTCTAAGAACGTTCACACAATTAGGAAATCTACAAAAACATAAACAAACTCATACTGGAGAAAAACATCACAAGTGTTCATATTGCTCAAAATCATTTCATCAATATCCACAGTTGGTTACACATTTGAGAACTCATACGGGTGAGAAACCATTCCCTTGCGAAATGTGCTCAAAATCGTTCGCTCGAGCACCAGATTTGGAAAAACACTTACGTATTCATACCGGAGAGAAACCATACGGATACACATACTGTTCAAAATCATTTACTAATTCCACTGCCTTAGGGGTTCATAAAAGAATACACACAGGCGAAAAACCATTCCATTGCAAATTCTGTACTAAAGCATTTTCTCAGTCTTCACACTTAAAAGCCCACGTACGTGCTCACACATGTGAGAAACCATTCCATTGTGAAATTTGTGGGAAAACATTTTTTCAGGTCTATGATTTGACAACACACATGCGCGTTCATACGAGAGAGAAACCATACCAGTGTGAAACATGTCCACTTTCTTTTTCGCATGCAAGCAGTTTTAAAGGGCACATGAGAACTCATACTGGAGAGAAATCATAACTTTATCTCGTATTTGTGAAAACTCTCCATTAGTACTAAGGTTTCAATTGAAGGTTCATAAAACTCATGCCAGGCAGAAATTCACGGCAATCTAAAAACTAAATTTCTGTACTTAAAAATAGCGGTTAGTTCATTACGATCATTACGAAAAGCAATCACAGGCAACCGAGATTCTACTGCATACTGTATCCGTTTCGCATGTTTATATTTGCATATTGAAGGTCATGTGGTATGAGGGTAATGGATAATGATAAGAATATAAATAATAATCATTAATGCTGAAAATACTATTTAGTAAATTGTTAATTAATTTCTTTATTTGTACCTGAGGTGGTTTCAGTTAACCGAATTAAATCTCGCTTTCAAATACAATGTATAAATTAAAAATAACTGCATTGGGGTGTGGACATGCATAAATACTGTAGTGGTACAACTAATTGTAAGGATAAGCATTTGAAATACATTTTCCAATTATATAAAAGCTTCTGTTTGTTATCATTTGGTTGATTTGATTTTATTAATTTGTAGTATTGCATATTATGTATAATGTATCACTGGATTGCTTATAATAAAATGTGATTTTAATTGAAATAATTCTGCACATAACTCTTTGAAGTTGTTCTATGTGATGTCTCGAAATGCGAAGGATTTACTCCATATTTCTAATTTAAACATTTTATGAAGTGGATACCTCAAACAGGACACGGTTTGTTCGGCTTTTAAGGAATGGAGCAGGGAGTATTAGCTATAAAGATGAAGGTAGAATTTATTTATACGATAAGACGTAATATAGGACTATAAGAGTCAACGGAAATGAGAGAAAGAAATGTTCACTCCGCTCAGGCGTTGCACTTGCACTATGCATTCATAGAATAAAACTTGAACTCTTAAATTATATGGACGTTGTTCTGGTCATATAGATGCATTCATAATGTCATAGCAAGTTCTTCCGTGTTCTTTACCTAAGAGTATCGAGTGTTGTCGAAATGACTTATTTTCTACATTCTTGAAATATACGCATACTTATATATCTAATACGTAGTTTTACTATGTGAAATATTATTTTACTCCAGCTTCTAAAAACTACCTGACTCAAAGGTTGGGTTTTAACCTTTTTATTTATTTATGGCTTCATTTCCCCTGAACCAAAATTAGGCCATTCAGTATATTTTTTGTTAGTTCTGAGTCAAATTCCTTACTTATATATCGACCCAAGACGTAAACGTAGACACAAGTGTATTGCATGGCAAGAGAAAAACTACAAATAAAATTCTGTGAGGAATCTTATCTAAACATTGTCTAGAAAAACGATTTTCTCATTTATTTTTGTAAATTATTATAATCAGAAACAACAGTTAATGAAGGAGAATTGAATCTGTGGAATAATAAAAAAGGACTGACAACCGTCATTGTGGTTCAATTTTGCAAAAACTTACACAACATCGCACAGAAACAGGTAGACCTTTATTTCAAGTACTCGAATATGTTGTATGCGTATTTATGATTTCTAAATTATAGTAAGATTTATTTAATTCATTCTCAAGTATATTTGAGTTGAATGTTTTAAATTTTATTCATTCCCATCACATCCGTCGAGATTTCACATTGGAGCTAGGGCTGTCCAATTATTCATATCAAACAATAACGCAACATTCCAAAATAAAATTCCTGTGCCTTGCCCAGGCGATTAGATTCATTCACAAACTCAAAATTTTCGTGAATTCCGGTCATATGACTTGAACAGGTTACAGTTTTTCAGTTCATTTTTGACTTACGTGAAACAAATCTCTAATTATGAGCCGCGAGCCGTGATATAGAATTTATTCTTAAAAAAATTGACCGAAGTTCAATGTTTCGACAATGAAAGGTCTCCTCATTATTGCACCATGTCATCACATAAGTCTAAACCGGTGAGGTTTTCGGGAATCGTTCCATCTCTTCTCAAACGTAGATGAATAGGCCAAAAGCTACTGTATTTCAAAATAAACTCCGATTCTAAAAAAAGCACCTTCCGTGCCTACTGTGTTCTCATTTCTTAAAGATAGCGCGATGGCCGCCCGAACGACTATTCCGGATGCATTCGGCAGGTTGAAA
>JAQIXO010001680.1:0-11607 GCA_034700305.1 Protaphorura armata | reverse complement strand
TTTCGGCCCTGGCCCGTCCGAAAATCAGGGCCGGGCCGGGCCGGCAAGGGCCGGCCCGGCCCTTTGCCACCTCTAGCAGGCCCTAACCTAGAATCAACCGAATTTCGTGTGCAGAAATCATAACTCTGCTTCTCAGAGGTCACAAAAGTCAACCTCCATACCCTTCTATTTAATGTAATTGGCTGCCTTCCATGGCCGTGGTAGGCGTTTCCACCATGGTAGGTGCTCCCTCTTCGGATCTCGAATACATTACGGGGCATGGGGTGATGATCATAATTCAAATACACACTTTCTTGGAGAAAAAAGTAACGGAATCCGAATTTTTTTCTTTGACGAAATTCTCAAAAGTTAACTACGTCTTAATAAAATGCTGAACATGCATGCATTAAATAATAACGTAAATGGGGAAACTTATACTTATGTGTAATGCATCAAGTTGATCAGAGCCTCCCATTCACGAGGGATAGCACGCGATATTCACATGACTGTCTCCCATAAAACCAGAATCCTTGATTATCTCATCTAGTATGCGAAGTAAATGTTTATTAATAAACATTAAAATTATTAATTTTTAATACAACCACATCACTTTAGTCTTTAGAGTTTCCTGATCATGCACGCAATGCAGGAATCGATTTTGATTCTCACAAGGTTAGTATGACATTGGGAGTCAGTTCTCAGATTTTGGGTCAGTACAATTCATCTCTTGTAGTAGTGTAGTACTGCTCCTTTCAAAATAAAGCAGAGAAAGATGGACTCGGACTCAGTTTTTCGACTCGGCGAATATATTTTAAAAGTTCCTTACTTACTTGGTCTCCCATCTGTTCGATTCAACAAACAGACTCAACGGTTTGAGCCAATTTCGTACATCATAGACAAACTTCGGTGTCTTTTGATCTCTTCATTCATGTTTGTGTTAAAATGTACTCTCATTATAGTTCTGATCAAGGACCGCCGACACCTCAATTTAGCAAGATATGAAGATTGTTTTCACATTGCGGTTACCAGCGTTTGCTTCCTGTCCCTCGGCTTTGACTTACACTTTTGGAGAAAATTTGACTACAATCTCCGATTGCTCAACGTTACACGTATCACATTTAGTTTTATATGTAGTAAGCAATTATACCAGAACTATAATGTCTATTTCTATTCACCCAATTCTAATTCAAAGAAACTACGCCTCTATAATTGACCATCCATTAAAACTAATAATGTGTGCTTTGTACATTAAAAATAGTTAACAATAATTATTTATTAAATTCAGAAGGTTATGGAAGAACTGATGTTCCTCAAAGAAAAAGCAAGGGAGAAATTGCATTGAAGCTGGTCATAGCAGCATTCATGGCTATGATCCTTGTTGGCCCAATTCTTTGCATATTTGACACCAAGCTTTACGTACTTGTCCGCTTAGTCCCAACACCGACTTTACCAACTTGTGCTCCAATCGTGAACATATTTACTTGTACATTCGTACCAAGTCTTGATCTAGAGACGACCATTTGGATTGGATTCATGACAACGGAATTCATGTTTGTATTCTATTTGACTGCATCCTTTTGGTTTCATTCAGTTCTCGTCATTTCTGTGGCTCTCCTTGGAACAGAATTGGTAGAAGCACTCAGGTCGGAATTTGTTTTTAAATTCAATCAATACATCGTATGTAATTTGTGTGTGTATTTATTAAATTACATACTATTTTTTAATTTGCAGTACGGATGATGAGAAAGGTACTTGGGCAATTAAAGCTATGCTCAAACCTCCACTCTCTCATCGCTTATATTCTTTGGGTCAAGTTCTAATCAATATTGTGAACGAGAGTGTCCTTAAGGATTTGTACCCTTTCGTCATTGTATATTTCGTTTGCATGCTCGTCTTTACTCTTTCCGTCTCAATCAAAATCAACATGCCATTTGCTCTAAAATTATTGTTCCTTATTATACAATGTATCATAGCAATTTATTTGTATTGTTTTGTTGTCATTCCCTCATTGTTCACAGTCTACTCAATCATATTTTTGAAGAAACTTAAACATGAGTGTAAAACACGAAGGGAAGTATTATCTAAAGCTCAACGGGCTTATCGCCCTTTACAAATTCATATTGGAGGGTTTGCGAGTCTTGACGCATCTACGATTATCATTTTGATTGACATAATCACAATCAAAACTGTTGACCTCCTTCTGACTATTAATTTGGAAAACATGTAATAAATAATATAAAGTTTAGTAGAAGATTGTAAGTTTTATATTGTTGGAAATAAAACAATGAATTTAGATTAAATTAGACAGAATGTCCTCTTACGATGAATTTTTTGACAGGTCTCGTCATTACATTATTTCGTTATAATACAAAAGTAACTCAACGACTCCTTCTATGATAATGTCGTTCATGAGAAGAAGAACAGACTCTTCACTGACTGGACCAAAAATACCGACATGGTAATGAGCTGCAGATGGGCGACATGATCTGGCAAACCGTTTCCCAACTCGTATCTCCTCATTCATGCTGGATTGTGGGAATACACTGAAAGCGATTGGAGTGGCCGCCAATAGTCGACCAGACAACCTTAAAATCATGCCGACAACGGCTATCATCGAAAGTATGACTAATGTGAATACTAGACCCACCATATCGTGCAAGATAACTACAGCGACGATGACTCCGATATAACAGCCTCCCATGCATACAAGAACGATTGGACTGAACATTGAAAAATAAGAGTCAGTCCAAGAGTGGAGAATCTGATGAGCTCTGTACAGTGTGATCAGTTTGAATTGACGAGTATGAGTTTCTCCAGGTTCCCTTAAAAGTAAATTTAAGAGTTTTATATTGTCAAATTATTGACGTCGGGTTCACTAGTATAAACTAGTAAACCCGTCGTCAATAAATTGACAATCTAATATTCTGGTGTTTTGTAGTTTATACTTTATATATGTATATAACAAATTACATTGTTACTCACCATACATGGTGTTTGAGCCAAGCATTCATACATCTTGGGTATCCCACCAACACGACAACTGCTATTACCACAATACAATCTGTAAGTCCGTAGTATGTCCCCAAGATGATGAGAAGCCATTCTTCTTGGCCAGGTGTGAACAAGAATGAAAAATAGTCGAGTACAGCCGAAATCGTAGCCGGTTTGAGTGATGCAACATAAGCAAAGAAAAATGGGAAGAATAGAGGCGCTGCAGCATAGAGACTGACAGGGCCGGACTGGCCGTAAGGGCGGGTTGGCGATCGCCAAGTGCGCCCTTGTGAATTTTCGGCGCCCCTAAAAGTGTTTGAGGACTAGGGAAAACGTAATATCATGAAAAGCCTAAATGGGAGCCAGTATTTCTCTTCGTTTCAACTACCAGAGAAATGTCACTCTGCATCTGACTTAATGACAATATTTCAATCTTCAATTTCAATCAATCTTCCAATATTTCATGATTCACAATACTAACAACAGTCACTCAAATTCTCACAATTAATGTGAACTAATCAGTTCGAAAAATGAACGACTAGAAAAAGCGTGGCAGACTGGCAGACCAAACAAATGCGGCCAAGAAGTCTCCACCGCCAAAAAAATCCAGTGCTTTTAAAGAAAACAGTGTGAAGTTGAACTACACGTGAAAAATGTCCGTTCCGGAGTCCGGAGAAAACCGGATTCGGATTCGTTTCCTTCGAATCCAGCAAAACTCGGATTCGAATCCGGAGTCGAGATTCGCGAATCCGGAGTCGTTTAAACAGAGTGCATTGGATTGTGTAGACCACGTTTTTGGAAGTATGTGTTTCTAAAAAGCTCGTATTTGAGAATTTGAGCAGAGCGAATAGTAGTTAGTGTGAACTGCATTGATTTGTATTTAGCCTTCCAACCATATGTTCTGTAAAAAAAGCGCATGTTCAATAGGATTCGAGTCCGACTCATTTGGGATTCGAATCCTTAGACCGGAATCGGATTCGAATAAAACCAGATTAGCCAATCTCGAATTCGACAAAGGCCGGATTCCGATTTGAGATTCGAATCCGGATTCGGATTCGAGCGAAGCCCTAACTTGTATGCAAATTCCTCCGGCCAGGTGCGTTGGCTCCTGTGTCAAATTTAGATTTCGAAGCTAATAAATGCGTTACATTGGGTTCTGGGGAAATCATCGTCAAATTATATATTTCTTAAAAATTGGACCTGCCAACCGCGCCCTTACCCAGCCAGTCCGGCCCTGGAGACTGAATATGACTGTGTAATACAATTCCAATCCATCCTTCTTGACAAAAATAGGTTTTCGAAAATATTTTGAGAGTGTGATGTGGAAATTCATCATGTTGTTGAAGAGCGCGAATACCTCCATGAAATTTTTCCGAAAGACACGTAGTGACGCAGACACAGAGAGCTGTATTCCAATGGCAAGGCCTGCAGCCAATTGTTCCCATATAGGGATGTTTGGTAGTAAATACATCCCGATGACGCCCAGGACTACCAACAGCTCCCTTGACCAAATATTCCATTTGACAACAATTTCAAATAATTTGAAACGCCAATTATTTCGGTGCAGAGCCTTGAACATATATTTGCATCCACGCTTACGCTTGCGCAGTCGAACTGGTGATAACCAGAATACATAGGTGAAAATCAGGTACACCGTCTTGAGAAGTTTGGCAGAGATTCTCGAAATCATGCTTGCTAGAAAAAGCCTACTATTAATATTAGTATAGAAGTCAAAATTAATTCATGAATCTAAGGTTTGATTGTATATTCATGACAAACCTGATGAACCCTTTTATTTACTAGCGTCTGTTTCGTACCTGAAGTGAAGAAACGCAAAACTACAGTAGTTCTAATTCAGTGAGTTAACTCGGATGGAAACCAATAATAACTTTTACATTTCCAAATGACGTCAATACGGAGTAACTATGCGACTCTACTAAAAATAAGTCAAGGTTAATTTAGACGTGTGCTGGAAGACTGTAAGTCTGCACATAGGTGAATATCGTAGGTATGTCATGTTTGTTCCATCCTACTTGAAAATAATTCACTCTACTAAATTATACCTGTTAAAAATGCATGACATAACATGCATAACACATCATACACAATCCCCATGCAAATATAGACACAATGTGATGCCGGTTTTAAAATTCATATAGGCAAGAACGACTAGACCTTCCTGAGCTCTTATAAAATTCATCCTTTCCTAACATTCATCCATGCAGTGTCTGAAATAAGAATGAAGAGAATGTGGCGATTTAGCCCACCTTAGTTTTCTAGAGTGCTTGTTAAAGATTCAAGGGAGTAAGTAATCCCAACAACACATATCATTCTAACACATTTAATGAAATATTTGGACCGAATGTAACTGTATTGTAATACAGTCGTACACTAGTAGAAATTAGAAATCCAGTAACCATTATCACTCATGTTTATTTACGCCAATTGTATTTCATGACCTGTTTTTTTCTAAATACTTATACAGAATGAAATCTGGTGATCTGGTTGAGTTATTAGATTTTCAGCTGTAGTCTTAACTCTGATCAAGACAATTTCGTCCACTCCATACAATAAATAAAATATATTTTCAACTGTAATAATTATTTTAGTTGTAGAACTGGCAAAATTGGAACAACTTATATTGTTAGCCGTCATGGTACAAACGCAATTGAACTACTCCCTCTCACTCGGCACTCCCTAGTAGGGATTATAACCTAGTATTATTGTGTAGGGAGTCCCTACACAATAATGTCGTTCATGAGAACGAGAAATGACTAAATGACTCTTCTCGGATTGGACCAAACACTTCAGCATGTTAGCAGGACGAGAGATTGCAAGAGAGGATAATTGGATAGAGAGTCTCAATTTATTTATTTACATTAGTTTCCTTTATGCTTATTAATTTTAATAATAGTTTGTCTCTAACAATAAGGGACCTGACATCTAAACTCTAATGTTGAAGCCTTAAAACGGATTTGGAATACACGAGCCTGTAATAATATCCGCCATCCGGGAGCTTGCCGCCTAGCTTTATCATACACATCTTGACACCTTCCTCCGTTTATCCCAACATTAATCATTTCACATGTAATGTAAACGAGGATTTGCATTTCAACTAATATAAGAATAAATTCAGTGGAGAGAGAAAAATAATCATTTATTCAATGAAAATCACTGCCACAACAGTAGTGGTAACATTGCGACTTGGTATAATACCATTAAATTGTGTTACAATTTGCATTTGAAATTTTATCATTAGTCATAGGGTTAAAGACGAATCAAGAAAAGAGTATTAGTATTTTAGCACAATTAGGTCTCGGAGTCCGAAACCTAATTCGGAAATCGGATCTTATCCACCGTGAAGAGTCATTAACTAAAATTAACTATAAAGACCACACTAAAGAATGGCAACCCTGGAGCGCTGAATTTTTAGTTCAAGCCTTTCAACTGGGCGTGCGCTCAAATTATGATTATTGAGTTATTATCACAGCAATAGTTGCCTCAGATGAAGATGAAGTAGTAGGATTTTATTCATAACATGTCAACATGTTTAGTAATACACGTAAATCTTCAATATGATAATTTTCTGCTCACTGAAATTGATTGATCTATCCCACACGGTAGAGATTAAACTTTATAAATTTTGAAGAGTACGTTCATGGCTCATCCCATAATTAATTTTAATTTAGATTATAAAGTTATTGTTCCATAGAAGTCGTAGTCGTAGTAGGTGTTGGAATGACATAACGGACGTAGGGAACTTCAACATATTCACCATATTTGTCATTGCAACACACCTCGAAAACCAGGGCTCGTACATGTTCCTCCAAATCATTTTCGGAAACTTGACGAACAACCTGAATCAAAAACAAACGATCGAAGCACATTTAATAAGCAATATTTCAGAATGGACGAAAAGACGAATTGTCAGAATTTCTTACTCTTAGCATGTACGTTACATAAAACTTAAAACATAATAAGTTGCATAATTAACAAATTTGCTTACCTCAACAAGGGGCATTTTCAACCGCTCATTCCTTTTTTCTTTTTTCATGAAGACAGAGTACAACGGATAAACTCCTTGGTTTAGCATTGTGATGCCTAGTTTTTCATTTTTGGAAAAGTGCTCCAAGAAATCCTTGAGAGTCATCTCTCCTGAAACTTCAAACCGATCCCACAATGTCCATTCTTTATCATAGAATTTTTTCTTAGGTGGTTCAATCGGTTCTGAGAATCCAAAGAATGGTAGAGCCAAGTTGACGAATCCATTTTTGAACCGGTCCAATTTTCTCTGCTCAGCATAACCCTGTGCAATTTTGTAGAGTTCCAAACAAACCAAACCAGCTACAACTGAGGTTGTTGTTGCAATGGCAGGGATAATTTTTCCAGCAATAAGTTTGGATTTCAAGCGATCTGCAGGTGGAATCGCATAGTTTTCAGCTCGTGAGTTTGACGCGGCCACAATGAAATCAATGTGAAGATTATCGTCATCATCTTTCTCAAATTCTAAGGGTGCAATCTTTACTCCCTGTAAATTAAATAAATTAAATTAAAATTAAATTAAATGATTAGTTTAAACAAGCCTATTTTTAATATCTTTAAAACATAAATGCTCAAGGAATGGGAAACTCACCGGCAATGCACTTGGAGCTGGAATGACGTTTGACAATTCCTTCAGTTGATCTGCGCAGGCATCTACGTCTTCTACGTCTCCACCGATGTGTTCTTGTGCTTCAGCATCATTTACAGGAATCCGAACGCCAGATCTTGGGACGAATAATGGTACCTGCAGAATGAAAAATAATTTTCGTATTTTGAGTATACTCCGAGTTTAAAATACTTGGATGATATTTGATATAAAGAAGGGAAAGGGACTACTCCTCCTACAACGTAATATATACCTCCACTTTAAGAGCCATTTCCGCGATTTTTTCATGATCCCTACGTTGTGGAAGTCCATACATATCAGCTCTAAGATTAGCTGCGGCATAAACGAAGTCCAGAGCTCGGGAATTATCCCGAGAAAATTGGAGAGCGGTTGGACATCTCTTTTGTCCAGACCTAGAGGGAAAAACTTTCCATTATGAATAAAATTCAAATATATCCTAATCCTACTGTGAAAAAAGTGACACGAATTCGTTAAAAGTATCAATCAAAACATAATAAAATTATTACCAGAACGGTTGTCCATGACTGTCAACTGCATCGGGTGGGAAGTTAAACAACAACTGTTGTATTTGGTTATTAAAATTTTCTTCCCACAATAGGCGGGCCCATTTGACACAATCCTCAGTAGTATTGGGGCGGTCATCGACTAAGGCCTTTTTAATAGACTCCATTGTTTCCACCTGTTTTATTTCTGGCAAACCCTTTGTCCGTTCCAAAAACCTACAGATAAATAATTTTATAATAATAATACAATTACGTGAGGAAATGAAATCGAATTAAATAGTGAATTATAATTAAGTATTCACTTGTCAGTTTCAGTCATGTATTGAGCTGCGTTTTCGGCAGACTGTTTGAATACACCTTCGAAGACGTCTCTTGCCCATTGCAAAGTATGTTCAATGGCATTCGGAAAGTTCTTTAAAGTACAAATAGGAATAGACTTTTCCGGAGGATCCTGTAAATAAATCAAATTCACACTAAATATTTTGTACTTTGTCTGACTAGTTCCATAACCAACTAGCCCTTTGATGGAATAAGAAATCACGTACCTGAGAAGATCCATAGCTCTCAGTTAAGAAGGGAAGAACAACTTGAGTGTTTCCTTTTGTTCCTAAAGTACCCGACTCAAGTAAAGGCTTTCGATAATAAACGCATCGTTTATCCATGTAACGGCGAGCATCCACATTGTCCAATGCATTGGCAACACCGTCCAACCGTTCAAAGAAATCGTCATCGTACACATTCTCTGTTTCCGGACCTACACGAACCTTATGAACTTCAACCTTGACATCACCATT
Organism: Protaphorura armata; assembly: GCA_034700305.1. NCBI lineage: Eukaryota > Metazoa > Arthropoda > Collembola > Poduromorpha > Onychiuridae > Protaphorura > Protaphorura armata. The sequence continues at coordinate 2,671 of JAQIXO010001680.1, read as the reverse complement.
CATTTTTTGGATTGCATTCGCAGCACATTCTGCCTTGGCTAGTCCAACATCACTATTGCGGAACAAAAACTGTCGGTTGAGGTTGGATCTTTCAATTAAGTCCATATCAGCAACAATAACTTTTCCTTGTTCTCCAGTTCCAAGGCCCATCATCGCAAAATTCTTTAAGATCTCACATCCTGCAAAATTTCATGATACTGTAAAAAAAATGTTGTGTCGACTTTGTTTTTTTTTAAATCATTGAAATCCCTTAATTTCTACACATACTCACCAATAGCTCCAGACCCGACAACGAAATACTTGAGATCAGCAAGGCGTTCATGGAATTTTTTTCCAAACACGGCAAGTTGTCCATCGTATCGCCCACCTTCTGCGCTGAAATCCGAATCCGTCTAAATATTCACAAAAGTTTTTGGTATTTTCTTAGTCAATCGCTTTTACAAGAGAAGTGATGAATTTCACTGTACACATACCTCGTCCTCTGTATTTTCATCGTAGTATTGAGGGAGACACTCGATCGCATCAAAAAACAACCATTGCTTAATTGGTTGAAATTTTCCACTCGTTGCCTTCATGACTTCTTGGGCCACGATACCTCCAACAACTCCGTTCAGTGGACACAAGTTTCCAGAACTCGAAAACGCAAACAATTTGATCAACTTTTCGTCGACGGCTTCAACTTTTGACCCTGGGGATTCGTCCTCAGTATTAAGTCGTACACAGATGTTTAGAACCTCGTCGGCATCCTCAGCATTCCATGGAATTGGAAATCGATTCTTTTTTGAAACAAACTCATCCAATGCACGAAATCCCAAGTGAAGTTGCTTTGAGTTCTCAATTTTTGCCCAATCAGTGACAAGGATTTCCGGGTCTTTCAAAGATTCCTCCAGAGATTTAAAGTTCAGGGTCATTGGACGTTTAACTTCAGAGGCAATTCCTCCACGGATATAGTCACCGAATTCTAAAGTAAAAGTTTTGTTAAAATAGTCCTCACTTATTTTTTTATAAATGGAAGTACCATTTCTTAGAATAAAATTACAAAAGTGACCTTACCTTGAGTGTTACCAATTGTGAAAGTATAAGGCCCAGTGACTTTGATCGGGAACGGTTCTCCTGAGTCGTTTAGCTCAGTCATCCCTTGAACTTCACTGAAACGAACATAATCTCCGTCTTGGAACCCATGTCGTGCCCCGTCCATACAAATAACTGTTCCAGTCTCATCCTTTGAAACCCCTGCAATCATCACTTTGATCGGTTGCTCTCCGTTTGTGTCAACGACAGTGAATTCCTCTCCAAAATCACAAAAAACTCTGGAGAAAACACCACGAGTCTCAGCTAGAATAAAACTGATTTGATTTTCATGACAAATACGGGAGATTGCCAATAAGTTCAAACCGGATTGATCAGCACCATCTGTCAAAACTACAACATTGAATTCTTTGAGGAAATCCTCAGTCAAGGGCTCGGTATTCGTTTCGACTGAAACGTAACTGTTCAGTTCAGAGAGTTGTTCTTGGCTTTGGGCCGCACGATTTTTCCCAACGTCAGTTTCCTTCAAGTAAAACTGAGAACTGAGATCATTCCAAGTCGTAGTCCTGGTATCATGAAGGGTCACCGAACGTACGCCACCTAATTAATTATACATGCATCAATATTAATACTTGGAGATAATTTAAAATTTCGGGGAAATCATAAATTATTATAAACATACCAAGGCAGATGTTTTTGGCCACTTCAACACCGAGGCCACCCAATCCAGAAATGAGGATATTTGCTTTGGCCATCCGGGCCATGGCTTCTTTTCCCAACACAGGGATTTGGCGAGAGTAGAGATCCTCGTAGATTTTCTGTTTATCCGCATCACGATTGTGGTCATCATTCACTCCATTAGTTTCCATGTTGTGTTGATCAGTCGCTGTCGAGGTGGACGCCAGAGTAAGGGATTTTGACGAACCAGTAGTTCCTCCTGCCGCATTCAATCTAGGCTTCTTGATCGGCGGAGAGACAGGGCTGTCCAGCCCCGGGGTCACGGCTGTTGACATGGACGCGGTAACTCGGACTCGGTCCTCGCTGAAATTGAGGAGAAAAATAGAGCGACCGTATTATATTAACAAGTATTTAATTTGTTAACGACCAATTTCTCACTAATAATTCGATTATTTTACGAAGAATCTGAAGGAAAAAAGTTTTAAACAAGTTAAGATTGCCCGCTGCTATTGTTTTTTTTACGAGGCGAAGGTTAAACCGAGTACCCAACCCACCGTTTCCAACGCAACCTACACCTTATAATTGCCGGGATGCGAGCGTAGCCGATAAGCCGATGCAGAATGAGTTGACCTCGTATTTAAAATAGATTATGGTTTTGGATTTGTAGCAGTATAAGCAGGGAGGGTAACTGTGATACCCATAAAATTAAATTTAATTCAGTCAAGCTAACTTGATTATTTTGAATTTGAATTTATCCCCCCCAAAAAAAGCTACTAGCTACGGCTTATTTTGAATATATGAAAATAATCTAAAAATTTAGTTCACGGCACAAGAGAACTCACATAGAAGTACATGTGACCAGCAACCAACCATTATGGTAATTTAGGTTTGTCTATCCTATTGACGCCGGACTCTCTCTCACTGACTCTCCTAAGATTGTCGTGATGTCGTGGCAGTAAATTCT
>JAQIXO010001679.1:0-11610 GCA_034700305.1 Protaphorura armata | reverse complement strand
TTTATATTATTGCTTTTCTGTCAATTACGGTATAAACTATTTGCTTCCAAACATTTTATAAGATAATACGAGTTCAATAACTATGCTCCCTGATGTGTTGGTTGTAAAGGACTTGTTCGACAGCATTGTTTGCTGCATTATTTTTGGTATGTTTGACCAGTGTATACTAGGCGCTTCGTTCAAACTTTGCTCAAACTAATATTTTGAAGCAATACAAGAAATTAAGAACTGTATGAGTGACGTTGCAAAATTTTATACAGGCCCATTAGGGCAGTAAGAGCAACTTTCTCCATCACTTGTCTCGGCAAAAAATTCTTTCGGAAATGTTCAAAAAACGAAGTGTTCGTTCCACGTGTACCAACTAAAAGTCCAATGTCGCAAATGATACATACATTTTAATGATGCTATCCCTAAAACGACACTATTCGATAAACCCCTAGAGAACAATAGGTGGGGTTCTGGTCAGAGGACCATTCTTTCACCAGTTTCTTGATAAGAGTCAATGGAGAAACCTGATCTGACACTGGTTGCATTCGTGCCCAGTGTAGCCAGTTTGTTGTAACAAGAAACGGGTTCTAAACTAAACGGTCATTTACGGTATTAGTTTTTAAATGTCGCCAAATGCCAAAGTTCATGACCACTGAACTACTCTGGCATTTTACAGAGCAAGAATACGCACATCATACATACATGGCATTGGGATGGTTAAAATAAGCGTAATTTCCTCCTGTGAAGTGGTCAATTTTATGTGATGTTCACACGTCAAAAATAAAATCAATCAATCAAACGGACAACAAAAGGCATTATCAATCCTGCTAATCCTATCATAAAAATCCAACTTTAGGAATTAGATGCTCATTTACACATTTGTTATGTATGTATAATCTATTTATTATTAAGGGATTATTGTCATTAATCCCTGAGCTGAGCGAGCACTAATTTTTTCCATTTATGCTCTAATGCACCAACAAGGAAAAATTCCCAGGAAATTTTTTTATATCTGTGAAAATATGATTACCGTATATTACCGAATAGAAACCTGGTCTCGAGTAGTAACCCGGCCTCGAATACAAACCGGGTCAAATCATGCGTTCTTCCATAAGAGCCCATATATTCATTTGCCCCAGTACTCGTTTATAAACCGGGTCTGGAGGCGGCAAATTTAAATAGTAACCCGGGTTTCCATTCGGTAATATACGGTATCCTGTGTTCCTAGGACGTAGTATGCATTACCACTTGAAGCTATTTGTTTGGTATAAAGTATAAAATCTAGACTTGATCCATCATTCTTCATCCAGGCTCACCGTCACCTTGTTCCGGTGTTCACATACTAGTTCTCAATCTAAATTAATTTCGAACCGATTGATTTTATTAGTATTTTACGTATTTAGATTTTCAGCGATGATGTTCTCAACATTATTGTCACGGGAAGCTGTGATATTGTTTGTTGCGACTGTAGCGGTCACCTTGAGCAGTCAAGAAGTAAGGGTAACTTACTTTCACAATTTTCTTTTTTATTTTACAAATAACGTTTTTTCCTCACTTTCCTACGCAAATTATAAGACCTTGTCCGAATCCAAATTGGTGTTGTCTATTAACATCTCCCATTGAAATACGCAATGATGGATGATATTTGATTTGGCTTCTGTATTATGTCAATTAATTAGGTTATAATTTACGAAATGTGCATTTACCTTCAACTAGGTTATCCCAGGGGTGGACGGGACATTGTTCAGACTGGCCTACGAACGGAATGGTCTTCCGTACTATCTGAGTTCAAGATTCGGAGAAATTGAAGCTTTCCCCGACAGTCTTTTCGATCCAACGAATGGTCAATTTATATTTGAGTTGCCGATAGTGGGTGACACAATTAGAATTGAATCTTATCTAAGTTATGGTGGAGGAACTTCTTCCCAAGGATTTCTGAACGTTGCCAAATATGGGGACCAACCGTTGTCCCTCGGCTCCTATTCCGATTCAACATCATTTCAGTTAGAACGCGTTGGCGCCGGATCCGAGTTAAAATATCATATTCGTGCAATGAATTCCGAAGACACCCTCGTTACACCGAGTCGATCGGCTCCGTTCAAATTTTACCGGAGTGGACGCTACCCCACTGAACCCCGTGCAGAATTTATTTTGGAGAGAATGAGTCTGAATGAGTCCTACGCTGGAAGACCTGACCACACACCTCAAATTATCAAAATGATTCAAAATGGGGAATTTGGGAACAAGACAGAAGCTTACGAAAACTTACTTGATATCATGGCACATGGAGGAAAAGAGATATTTGACGTCGGTCACTCCATTAAACAGTATGTTGGTCCTTCCAGTAGTCTTTTCCTTCGATTGCCTTCACAAGTTCAACTGCTACTCAGTGGTGATCCGTTGGTATTAAATTATACTGATTCGAATGGAAACAGTTACCCAATGAAATATAATTACTCATCCACACTCCCCGATAATGTTCAACCCTACACATTTAATTATACAAATGGTTTATGGGCAATTACTTATGCAAACTCTCATCAGTTATTAGTGTATGGTGAAACCCCGTATAACTTGATAGAGGTATTTGGTGATACTAAAAACCATGAGTTTCAACTCCGACTGAAGGATGGTCAATTTGGTATTTATAGTAGCAAGAAACAGAAAAATGTTTTTTACGCATTAGGCATCAATTCTGTAGAGCCATTTTATTTTACAGAAAGTAATATGGTGGATTATAAATTTATATTTAGTGTTGAAAAATATTCACAGCCTTGAAATAATAAAAGCAGTCTTTCCATTGTGAGTTTTGATTGATTTGATTTAATTTAATTCACTTATGATACGAACTACTATGTTTAAATTGTTTAGTATGAAATTAGAATTGAAATACAAGCAGAAAGCTGTGATAAGCTGATAACACATCGGGGACGGGGCATGCGATTATACTAAGACTCCAAAACTACAAAACAAACTACAAAACTCCAAACTTCAGACTCTCAAATGTCCCTAGACCCTAGAAACCGTAAACTGATAAAAAAAACTATCAATCATCCTATACAAATATCTAACTTTACAACGCTCTTCATCAAACACCGTTTGTCAATTCTATGTAGCATTTATCGACTCAAATACATTTCCAGAAGAGAGTGCTATAAAATCAGATTCTATGTGTTGTGACTTATGATGTTTTCATGCTGTTATTATTTCGGAGGTATTTAATATCAGTGTAATGTACTCGGAATCCCGTTTTAGATGGATTTTGGATAGGATTCTGCAGCTGGGAAAACTATGAGCCAATTCGGTTACTAAATTCCAGTTTAACTAGCTGTCTGTTATCGCTTTCACATTTTGTACCGAATTTGGGATTTCGTATCGGATATTTAATATTTAGAATTTTATCAATATAAGTGACCGGACAAATATCTGTCAGACATTTAAATATTTTGCACCACATGTGGCTTATATTTTCAGTCCTTCTCGACCTCTTTGCTTATTGAAAAAATTTGTTTCAATTTCGCTCAACTACAGGTCATCTCAACTGTCTTACTTACAATCAATTGTCTGCATGTTTTTTGAATTAAATAAAGTGGCAATCGTTTGACACGATTTTAATACAATAAAATAACTATAGTCACCGCACAAGCACTTCGATATGTAACCAAGTTTATACCCCAGCCCTGTTTTGATCATGACATCCCATACATATCGACAAATGTAATTTACAAACGTTTGAAATTAATTGTATTGCCATTTCGTTATAATTGTACACTCGTTGGTAGGGATTTGTAATTGTTATTTGAAATATCCAAATCTCGTTATGTACCCAAAGAATTCCTATGCATTCTGCAATTGTATTTTTAATTTTCCAAATTGATTGATCATTCTGTTTAAAATTAGCAATGGAATATTTTAGCGTACTGGCATTATCGATGCATTTCTTGATTTTATGGTCGTCATATGATTAACTGAATGTGTATATTTGTATACCACACATATGATACTTAGAATGTTTTTCTCTATTTTTCCTATACGTCAACGTAAATAACTTAATTATGGCTTAATTAGGATTGAACAGAGTGCTTGAAGATGAACATATGTGATTTGTAATGTCAATTTTGCTTATTCTTTATTCTTATAAGGACTTATTTCCGTCCCGATTTCTGAGTTGAAAGAGTGAGAACTAAAGAGGGAGTGTTAACGTCGTGATAATAACCATAACGTTTACTATTAAACATTCTTGCATGCCCAGATTTTATTTAATTCAACGTAACCCATGGCGTGTGCCGTACAACAACTCATAAAAAAATTACATTTTCGAAGTAGATTCCCTCTGAACAAAAATTCTCAATTTTAAACTTGAGTAGTGAATGTGTGTGGGATTGAACATGAAAGTCTTGTCGTGTGTATTGAATCACGTTTATTATCATGACGTAACCTTCCCTCGTAAGTTTTCTGTATTTTCTCATAAGCACTAGAAGTGGACTGGCACTTGAAATTACTTCATCTCGCTCAAAATGTGTTTATTCAGTCATCCTAACGGTTAAGGACGTCAGTCAATACCAGAATACCAGCATACGCAATTCGTTTGGTATAAATACTCGAGTAGATTCGTCATTCGGATCTTAATCGCATCGAGTTTCCACTCTTTCCACTGTACACCAAAATTCTAAATATCACACTGCACATTTGATTACATGAAATTTCGCAATGAAATTCTCCGTATTATTGTCACATTCTATTATTCTAATCTTTGTTGCTACGGTCGCTGACTGTGGTAAAAAAGTAAGGGTAATTTGAAATGACTTTCATTTATTTATATTTTTCTTCTTGGGTTATATTTATAAAAATATGTATTCATGTTTAACTAGGCTGACTCAGAGGTCGACGTGAAATTATTCAGATTGATCTACACACACAACGGTATTCCATACTACCTCAGTTCAAAATCAAACGTAATTCAAGCTACCCAAGAAAGTTTTGATCCAACATATGATCAATTTGTATTTGAGCGTTCGGATGCCACGAGAATTCGGGGTTTTCAAACCTATGCCGATGTGTACTCCAGAGAACATTTCTACATTGGTAAGGAAGGGTCCCTGTCCTTTGGTAACGGCTACGACTACGACTACGGCAGTACTTTTCAATTGAAAAGTATTGGCGGCGAATCCGAGCAGAAATTTAAAATTCTGTTCTTCAACGAAGCACTCGTCACACCGAGTCCCGCGGCTCCATTTAAATTCTACACTAGTTCTCGTTACCCCACTGAACCACCTGCCGAATTCATTTTTGAAAAAATGAGTTTGAACGAAGCCTATGCTGGAAGACTTGGCCATACACTTCCAATTCTCAAACTGATTCAAAAAGGCGGTTTTGGGAACAAGACAGAAGCTTACGAAAACCTACTAAATATTGTGCCGCACACTGGAAAAGATATATTTGACGTCAGCTACTACATTAAAGAAGATCTTGGCACTTCGAGTAGTCCTTTCCTTCGTTTGCCGTCACAAGTTCAACTAGTAGTGAGTGGTGAGCCTTTGGAATTAAATTGTACTATTGCGATTGGGACTGGATACAGTTTTCCAATGAAGTATAATTATACATCATCACCCCTGGATAATATTAAACCCTACACGTTTAGTTATTCGAATGGTTTATGGGCAATTACATATGCAAACTCTCATCAGTTGTCAGTGTCTGATAAAACTCCATATAATCTGATAGAGAGATCTAGTGGTACTCAATACTTTGAGTTTCAGCTAATAATGAGGGATGATGGGGAATTTGGTATTTATAGTCGCTGGCAGGGGGGAAATACATTCTACTCATTAGAGTTTAGCACTTCTCTAATGCCCTATTATTTCAAAAAGGGTAATGGCATGCAAACTATTAAATTTACTGTGCAAAAATATCCACAGCCTTGAATTGATATTCGTAGTGTGAGTGATAATTGATTTAATAATATACATAAATGAATTTAGTTATGATATTATGATGCCATCTGTAAATGTCTTTATGAGAAAAGAAATAAAAGGACGGGGTTTGTGTTAACGAAACTTATTATTTCTCAAACTGAAGCACCACCCCTAACATTATAAACAGAATCGTATTATATAAACAATAGTACTCGTATTTATACATTTATATTTTTAACATAACTAATAGCGGGAGTGAAATATCAACGAACGGTTGAGAATGTTTCTGATAATCTTACTTCCAAAATCCGTCCCTACCGTTGCATTTGAACGTGGCTCTAATTTAAATTATCAGTTAATTTTTTAACATTTTGAACAATAAAAAATAAGAATAAGTAACTTGGAAAAGTATGCCATGTTTTTTCCGATGATACTTAGGATTTCGATGCTACTGCACGCAAAGAAATAATTCACAATTTTATTTCAGACAAGGCACACGAATTAGCATACATTCTCAGAATATACCAATTTTATTTGCTATTAAAAGCTCAAATAACACGTTCAAATCTTTTACATGAATTATGAAATAATTGTATCAATTTCGACCAAATAATTTCGGGAATAACCATTTCCAGGAACGGCTGTGACTTCGAGTTGATTTTAGGAATAGCTTAAACTTAACTCCAGCTTAAACTTATGCTACCATCGGGTGATCTGGATATGCAGCATTGTTTTCAGCCACATCTGCTTGTCTCTCACTGTTCCCTTCAAAATATAAACACAATACAGTCAAAATAAGACTCACTCCAATATATTTAAATAAAATGCAAAATGTGCATGGGACTTACTTTCTTTGCATGCAGCGGTTGCTTCCGGCTTCCGGGGTCCCTCCATTACATGAACAACATATCTCCGACTCGACAACAGTGGAAATTGTCAAGAGAATGATGACAGAAATTGAGAGAAAGAAGAAGCCCTTTATTTTCACGACGGGTGTGTGAAGAAAAATTAGTAGCTTCAGAATGAAATACGGAACTGGAATAATAAGTTTGAAAATTAGTAGCGGCGTATACAGACCCTGACATCAATTTATTTGATGATTTCTGCTGAGGTATTCGGTATTCTCTTTACATTCCTTCCGGTATTGATCTGCAAAATCACAGGAGGGAATGCAGCACACTTCGATAAATTAAAAATAATGACTCTTGTGTGTAGTCAAAAAATTGATACTATTTTTCCCGCACTGCATTACATATGTCCCCATAAATTATGGCCGCATATGGTCTAACATGTATGTTTTGTGGTCCATCCATATGTAAATTCAAACATAAGTAAGTAATTTTTTTGGCTGAATATTCTTTTACGTAAAATTGTTGGCCACATTCTGCGGAATTTGGTGTTCTATTTGATTTTACTCAAATAACAATAAGTGTCAATTGGTAATATGCTATATAGTACATAACAGGAAAAATTAAGGGTACCGTGTTTGGCTTGGTCTGTCAATATCCAATGTTCGCTATAAATAATGATAACTACCAGTTTTAAAACTTTGAATTGTACCGCTTTGGCAGGGGTGCCACATGGTACAAATGAATTTCTTGATAAATGTTTGATTTCTCATCCGTACACGTGTTTCTAATATCCAGTATAAGCCAGACCTCTCAACTCGGGGTTGACCTTACGAGAGTACCTTGTCAGTACATGTAATGTGTCATAAGGATATGATATAAGTTACGAGGGACGTTCAATATATTTTGTCGTTAGAATATATGGAACCTTTTTTACAACACGGGGTATTTACTGCATCACGGACATGAGATTTGGAGCTAAAATTTCAGACGAATCGGTCAAAAACTGTCTCCGCAGCGAGTGCTGATAGAAGAGAAAGTGACCATTGCACATCTCTTACGTGTTAAACTTGTCAAATAAAACTTGTTAAAAGTGTCAGGTACCGTGAGAGCTCAGCGAGTAAAACTGCGTTAAATGGCCAAGAGTATGGGCATATTGACAGAAAGTATCAGGTAGATCCTAGTGAAAAACAAGGATATGAAAAAAATTAGCGCGCGTTGGGTTCGCGAATGTTAACTCTTTCTGATCAACAAAAAACGGTTCAGTTCTTTCAAGAGAATTTGGACTTCATCTCAGACGAACCTATCTCTTGGTGACTAGGGATGACATATGGTGTTATTTTTATGACCCTGAAACAAAGATTGTAGAATGAAAACATCCCAGTTCCCAAGCCCCGGTGACAGCAAAAAGAGAAAGGTCGGCCTGAAAGATCATGGCGTCGTTTTTTTGGTGATGATGAGGGTGTCGTATCCTGGAGTTCATGGCCCCGAAGAGTTCAATAACCGAAGCATTTTACGTGCGAACCCCGAAAAATTTGAAGCCCGGAATTCGCAACGAGAATGGCGAACATGCGACCAAGAAAAACCAATTTTTACGCGATAATGTCCCAAGCCACATATCCATGGTTTCGAGGCCTGCCATCTTGAAATTCCGGTTTGAGGAGATGTTTCACACACCCTACAGTCCAGATTTGTCCCCCAGAGACTATTATCCGTTTTGAAACTTCAAGAGTCACCTCAAGGGGACCCGTTGCAGCAATGATAACGAAGTGAAAGCAGCGGTGAAAGCTATTTTTGACAGCCTTCCTTCAATTCGATGTAGGAGGAAGAGTTTTTGACGGATTGCCTTCAAATTTTGAACTGAACTTTCTAATCGCATGCCACAAGATGTAATAAATACACCGTGTCACAAAAAACATTCCTTATAGTGAAACGACAAAATATATTGAACGTCCCTCACATATATAAGTGTCAGGGTCTTAGCTTAGGGTAGGGTATTTATCTTAATACGACTAGAGCAGATGTATTTTCACTTTTCACAAAGTTTCATTCAAATCTTCTCACTCTTTGTTAAGTCTGGCTTATCTCAGTCCAGAGTCCAGACTCCTTAAGTTGAGAATATTAAGAGATTACTAAAGAGGGAAGGTTACGTTCTGCCAATAACCAAACCATAGTTGCTTAAATGTCGTTAACTCACGATACATTTACTAATTAACATACTTGCGTGCCCATCCCCTACCCACTACCCACCCCGAAGTGTCTCTGTTTTTCTCTAACAATAAGTCTCCAAGGTGTAACTTTACCATACACAAAAATTCACCAGAATTTTAAAGTTGAGCAGTTAAGGTGGGACTGGGAATGAAAGTATGTTAATTGTCGTTTGAGAAATTATTTTTGGTTATTATCGGATCGTAACATTCCCTCTTTAATATTTTCTATTTCTCCGCATTAGTGCACTAGCAAATGAAAATGTACAAGTACAATCCAAATGCGTAATTCGTTTGGTATAGTGCAGTAAATACAACATTGGATCCGTCATACCGATCACGGAGTTTCCACTGCAATTGTCATTCTAAATTTTGATCCCGTTGTTTTGACTACATTTGATTTTTCACGATGAAGTTATACGCTGTGCTGTCACAGCAATTATTTTTTTTTGTATTTTGCCACAGTTGCTTTCGCCTTAAACAGTAAAGAAGTAAGGGTAATTTTTAATTACTTTAAACTAATTTCTCTTCTATTCTTTCTTACAAAACAATACATTTATGAGATTTATGTTTAACTAGGTGGATGGGACATTATTCAGATTCAAGTACGAACGGAACGGTATTTCATACTATCTCAGCACAAAATCCAACGTACTTCAGGCAACAAATTACAGATTTGACGCCACATATGATCAATTTATATTTGAACGGCCGGATGTCACAAGAATTCGGACTTTAATGGGTTATAACGGTGATGAAGACTCTGGAAAATTCTTGTACATTGATGATAAAAGGTCATTGTCCCTCGGTAACTACTTCGAGTCATCCGTATTTGAGCTGAAACGCGTTGGCGACAAATTCCAAATTTTAGAATCCAACCAGCCCCTCGTTACACCAAGTCCCGTGGCTCCATTCAAATTTTTCCAAAGTGGGCGTTACCCCACTGAACCACCCGCAGAATTTATATTGGACAGAATGCATTTGAATGAGTCCTATGCTGGAATATCTGACAATACACTTCCAATTATCAAACTGATTCAAAAGGAGGAATTTGGGAACAAGACGAAAGCTTACGAAAACCTACTTAAAATTATGCCACATGCAGGTAAAGAAATATTTGATATCGGCTACTACATTAAACAAGATCTTGGCACTTCCAGTGGTCCTTTCCTTCAATTGTCGAAACAAGTTCAACTGGTAGTGAGTGGTGAACCTATGAAATTAAATTTTATTAGATCGATTGAAAACAGTTACCCTATGAAGTATACTTACTCAGCTAAACCCCTGGATAATGTTCAACCATATTCATTTCAGTATAAAAATGGTTTATGGGCAATTACATATGCAAACACTCATCAGTTATCTGTTTCTGGTGAAACTCCATATGATCTGATAGAGGTACTCAGTGAGACTAATTACTATGTGTTTCAGCTGCGACTGTTCTACGGTGAATTTAGTATTTATAGCAATATGAAGCAGAAAAATGTTTTTTACCCGTTTCAGACAACTTTTGAAATGCCCTATTACTTTAGAGAGGGTAATTCCGCGTATTCTACGATTAAATTTAATGTTCAAAAGTATCGACAGCCTTGAATTAATAAAATCAGTTTTAGTATGAGTTTTGGTTGATTTATTTTAATTTAGGTATGATAGATGATGCCCGTTTTTATTTTTTATTATATATATGAGAAAAAAGAGATGGAGGGATTATTGCGTGGTTAATCTAACTAAACTCTACAATCCTCAAACTCAAAGTGCTTACCCAGCCTATCCTAACGTTATAAACACAACCGAATTATACAGAGCGAGTACAAAGTAACGCAACACCTATCGAAAAATTACTCAATGACTTCCGTTACCCCGCGCCAATGTCATTGAGTAATTTTTCGATGTGTGTTGCGTTACTTTGTACTCGCTCTGTATAAACAAATGATATTTCTCGAGTTAAGTCAGAATTTATTTGATGTGGCCAAGGCCCAAATCAACAAAACCAAAGGTTACATGATTGTAATATTTTAAATAAATGAAGAGTAAAATTACTCACACCACCAAGTCCGTAGAAATATGATTGTAGAATCTATACACTTACACTTTCTTAAACGCCTTTAAAAAATGCTTTTTCTTCTGTAATTTTAAACTGGCCTAGAAACTAGTCACGTCTATACGTACAAACTGCTAAAATTCGGCAATCTTATTGTAACTGAAACGGGGTCGACATATCAACGAATCCTGGGAATGTCTATTCTATGATCGTTCTCTCTTGAAACATTCGTCTACCCATGTATTTTTGCTTGGTCCTAAATTAAATTATTAAGTAAACTTTTAACAATAGGAATAATTCAAAAAATAATAAGTAACTTGGAAAGGATTCCCGTGCCTTTGTAACATCTTTCAATGTTTGTTTATTAGAGCGAAACCGCACGGACAAAACCGCTCCCGCTGTACTTTTAACTTTCATACATTTCCTTTAGAATCCAATATATTTATTCAAAAAATGTAATTGTGATAATGGTGACGGTTCTAAGGATATACAGAGTAGCACAAAAATATTGACGCCTGTGGCCTACTTATCCAGTACATGACCTTCATTTTTAGTGCGATGGTGATTGAAAATATAATCTTCATTATGAGCAAAAAAAAATCATCGCAAAA
>JAQIXO010001678.1:0-11613 GCA_034700305.1 Protaphorura armata | reverse complement strand
CATTGGCTTTCAAATCTCGAGTCGAAGACACTTTTCCCCATCTCTCTGTTCGTATTCATATAGTGTTTTGTATTTGAAACCCGTGAAACTGACATAATTTTTATTGCTATTCATAATTCATGCTCATCCGTTCTCAAGTGAATAATTTAATTTGATTCTGATTTTTAAAGCTGACAACGAGAATGTGAGTGAATTATGTGAACTCTTCCAGTTCGATACTATGCCATGCACATATGCAAGCACATGGTATGCACGACCTCATTTCTTTGGACAAAAAAAAGACTGACAACAAAAAGCAAACACAGATAGAGTTCTATGTAAATAAACATGAATCCTCTGCTCAGTAGTCTCACTCCGTAATGTAATTCGCGTAAGCGTAAGCGTAAGTGTACTCGACTCCGCACTCAGTTTTTGTGATTGAAATGAAATTTAATTTTTGACGAATTAAGTTACGCACAATTACGTTACATATTTTTAAGTAAAGTGATCTGTGTTTGTGTACTGTGCATAGTGCATGGTGTTCTGGTCTGGTCGCGCGTGACGCGTGAGTTGACCTCGGACCTACTACCTACTACTACTGGGTATGTGGAAAATATAGACAGAGAAATAAATTGAATGAAAAATTATTATACACAATGGATTTTAAATTTACTATGAAAAAAATAAGAAGATTGCCAATAAAAACACCTTGCATCTTCAATTTTTGTAGTTGAATTATTTTCCATTCTTTCTTGTCTTGTTTTATTTTATAAATTGTAAAGTAACGATTAAAGATGAAGATTGGTGTAAGAAGAGTGCACTGCACATGCATTATGTCATATGTACAGGGTGGTTCAATTCAATACGACATAGCACATGGCATTACAGACGGATTGGATTGACCACACCATGAATATTATGTACAAATAAGTACAATACATTTTAGCGATTTCATGCAGACAATAGATTCCGTCATCTCATCTCCATCTCCATCCGTCTTGTCCATTGTAAATCAACTCCACATTAAATTCAGAGGCTGTCAGACAGTAAAAGCCGTGAAACTGGTTTTGGACCCACCATGTGTTAAATTCTTCATATGTGCGGTGCACGACGACAAAAACTTGCACTTGACCAGAAAATTATTTCTTATGGTCTCCCAATGATATTAATGTGTTTTATCAGTGTTGATTTTGTCACAGCAAGCAGTATAGTGCCGTCGCCGTGTGTGTATGTGGGTGTCCGTGTGTCCATGAAGATTTTGGTAATATTTATGTTTATGGACAGAACATAATGTGAGCATGATGCATTGCATTGCATGGCCGAATTGAGTTGACATTTTAGTCAAAATGAGTCTAATTCATCTCCACACATGCACAAAATGTAATGTAATGTAATGTTGAGTCCTTTTATAGAATTAAATTTATCTCAATGCCATTTTATTTACTAACAAGGTAGGTGGGTCAACTTTTCCAAAGTCCTTTGGCTTGGCGTAACTGACCGACAAGGTAATTCTCATGGGTGTTAGGATAGTGACATGAGTTGAAATATTTTTGGAGATTAAGCCCTAATCTCCACAAGTATTACCTTAATATTAATCATGCAGAATATCCGTTGTGAATTTGCAGTATATTCTCTAGAGACGAATAAATAGGAATTTTTGGGCTACACCCGATAAAATGCGTTTTTAGTATGTGTGTCTGTTTACATGCAGTGTACGAGTCACGGCATGGCAAAACACACACACTCTTCTTCAGTTAATTCCTACGTGCCGCATCGTGTTCGTGTCTTCCAGTCATAAGAGTTGCCATAATGAGTCAGGTCGTGGTAATTAATGCCAATCAATAGAATTAATTAAAAGTAAAGAGAGAGATGTGTGATGGACAAGTAAACCCAGTACGTACGTAAACACAAAAAAACTTGGAGAACGTAAAATTAATAATACTGTGTATATGTAGGTATTCTTTAATTCCATTCCAGTACAAACTTTCCATCCAACCAATCATATTTGCACCGAATTTCTGTCTCATTCTAATCCACTATTAATTATTGTCTCGTTAATTGATTATTAATTATTTGGTAATTTCTATTAAAATAATTTTTGTTAAATAATTAATTTATAGTGATTGAGTGAACACTTTTTTGTCGGACTGTCGAGGGAAAGTGAAAATGGAATTATTGGTCCGCTGGACAATTCCGATTCTCCTGATATTGTGTACCTTCACATGGTAAGAATTTTAAGATATAAATTTTGATATATATATATTTCTACATTTTTGTAACATCCACTAAAGTCTAAAATTGCATTCGTGTTTGTATGTCTTTCAATTTGCGCAGGTCCGTAGAAATTGGAGAGGAAAGGAAACGAATCAATAGCCTGAGCCGAGGAGTGAAGAAAAGAGAGACATCTGGCGGGAAGAATGGGTCTGCCGACGAAGCCACAAAGAGTGCAAAAAGGAAATTGAGTCCTAAAATTAAATATGAGCCGTTTGTCCTTCAAGATGATTACAACAAATTACAAATTCCTAGTTTTGGATATGGTACGAATTTTTTTTAATCACCAAATCTTGGCAAGGGTTTTTTTCTATTGTACTAACGCAATAATAACATTAACCCGTTATTATTTTTAGTCTTGGCACTCATGAAAGTTCAGATGAAGGATGACGTGGCGGACTCAGCATCATTTGATGAACTTTTTGACATGGACATTCTCTCTCATCCGATCACAGTCACTTTCAGAATTAGTTACGTGAATGATGTGGATGAGGCAAATGAGGTAAGGTTGGAGAGTAGTCAGTAGTAGAATTGTAACTAAAATATGTACATAATATCAATATCATGTTGAAATAAATATTGTAACTACAATGACCACATAGGAAGTGACATTCGCTGCAGATTTGATACTACAATGGAAAGATGAAGTGATTGGTTGGAATTCAATGAGAAAATTGGACTTGGACTCAACTGAAATGCCAGCAGAACTCACAGACAAACTCTTCAAAACTTTGGACTCTGAATTTTTGAAAAAAATATGGAAACCTGACATTTACATTGGTAATGACCAGTAGTTCATACATGTGAAATTCTTCCCTTGTGATTTTGAACATTTATTAAATCTTTGTTTGCAGAAAATATTGTCAAAGTACAACACCCAGAAGTCATGAGCCCTCCGGTGACTGTTCGATTGAATCAGGTCACAGGTCAAATCATTTACGTGTCTCGGTAAGACATTTATAATAACACAAATATCCTGATTAAAATGCATATCTTATTATTCTTTATTTTCTGTGCATGTTCAGGATCCGTGTCAAGATGGAATGTGAAATGGACCTGCATTACTATCCGGCTGACACGCAGGAATGTAAAGTTGTGCTTCGAAGCAGTAAGTTTAAACAGTGCATGTCTACTAAATCAAAATTCTGGAAAAAAATAAAATAGTCTCTCATTTTTTAATTAGGTTCGTACTCAAAGGATGAGGTAGACCTCAGATGGGCATTACCACACGGAGCATTTCTGAATGACTGTGGTGGACCTAATTTTGACTACAAAATTCAGGATGTGGACGCGGATGAAATGCACGAGGGTTACACCGGCAATTTGAGTGAGTGGTATTCTAATATATATGCATTTATTTAGCTGTGTATTAATTCATAACACCAAATCATTTAATTTTTTAAATAGCGCGTGAATTTTCAAAACTTTCCTTTGTAATTGTGGCGAGACGAAAGTTGAGTTACCATATGGTCCAAACATTCCTCCCATCTGTTTTCTTCATTATAATCACGTGGCTTTGCTTCCTCGTCCCTGCTCGAATGGTTGAAGCCAGGATTGGAATTTCCATGACGACTCTTCTCACTCTCACCGCCATGTTTGCTTCTGTCAGGTAAATGTGCATCATTTTTCTCATTGCTAATGTAATCCTTCCTATTACCTCTAAAGTTACCTTCCAAGCATACTTTTTAATTTTCGTAGGGAGAGCACGCCATCTGTGAGTTACGTCCGAGCCATAGACATTTGGATGTTGTCCTGTATTTTCTTTGTGTTTTTGACGCTCCTTGAATTTACGGTGCTTGTCTGGTAGGTCGTTCATAATAAATAATTGACGAACATATGGAATTCCAACATGGTAACCATGGAAACTGAATCTCCATTTCTTAAAGGTTGAGACATAAACATGATGATGAAGATGAGAACGAGAAAGACAAAAATGTGGCGATAATTTCACCTGAGGACAAGAAAAAAGGAAGCATGGAGTTGAAACCACTTAATGAGAATGAGACGGGAGAAGTATCCAAAAGTCAATTGAAATTCAATAGAAGGATAGAAAAAGCAGACGAGAGGAAAACCATGGTTGCAGAGTTCATTGAAAAATATGCATTTCTAATATTTTCTATTATTTTCGTAGTATTTTGTATTATTTACTGGAGTTGGTTACTCATTGGTTCTAAATACTTTGTATGGGAAGTGGACAAGTCATATAATTGTGCGAGTGAATTGGAGGATGATGATTAAGGCATTGACTTTCTATAATAGACACTTGTAAGGCTGCTGCGGATATCCGAAAAATCGGATATCGGACGAATACCGAATATCCGCGCCAGATCATAAAATCCGATATCCGACGGATATCGGATATCCGTTGGCTAAGAAGTTTGCATTACTCCTACGCGTAGTTGAATATTTAAACCTGCATCGTCAACGTGGATAGTATCTCAATCAACATTAGAGCAAATTTTTGAAGAAATGCTTCTTATTATTTTGGAAAAAAAAATAAATCAGAATTTTGAACTAAATACAATTGACGTGTATTTTGCAAAAGTAAACAGACATGAATTCCATTGACGATAGACTGAAAACCAGAACCACAGAGACGATTGATGTTCAGCTCCGTCTGGAGAAGAACACTAAAAAATTAAAAGAAACTTGGGTAATAAGGAAATCCCTGGCAGTTGTGCCTAAATTCTACTCTGCAATTATTATATATCATAATTTATATATTAAAAATGCGCGCGTGTCGTTCCCGACCACGACAGAGTCCACGATCTTTGAGTCCACATTTCCAGCAGACATGGAGGCCATACTAGCAGCTACTTGTAAATCCACGGATGTCTTACCACCCAGTTTGCCAACAAAACTACCAAACGGAGTCCGTTTTGCGGCCACAATAAAAATTCCTTTCGGGAGAGCCGGCATTCTTTTATTTTGGTGTGTTATTAATTATTAATTAAAAATAATTGAATAAATTAATTATAGAATTAACAGAAAAATATTTGTGAAGGAAGATTAGAGAGAATTTCTTAGAATGAAATTAAATCTTGGCGTAAAAGCATAAGTTCGAGTGTATTTTGTTGCATGTATGGGAGGTTAAACCCTCAAGAATTTCCATGACAACGAAATTAATTTGAGACTGTTGTAGGTGGAGACAGAATTTTGAAAATTTAGTTTTATTTAATAAGTTAAACAATTAAGGCAATACTTTTTAGCTTCTTTTTCCAAATCTATTAGACTGAAAAATATATTATATTTTCCATAATCACCAGAAATCCTGCCAATCCGTGTACGTAATCTTTGGTTTGTGTTTCTTCCCAAGTTTAATCTTGCCATCTGTAGGTAAACACAAACTTACAACAAACACATCAAAACCTCAACACAACGAAAACTTACTAAAACAATTACAAATGAAAACTCACGTTTCGTTTTACGTTTCTTTTGTTGTTTAAGGCCCACACTTTTACTGCTCTTGGGTTCTATCTTGAAGCCAAAATTTTTTTCTGGCCCCGAGTTTTGGCGATTTAGGGCTACTAATCCCTTCAGGTTCCGATTCCCCACCTGATTTTTTAGCCTTCCTAGTTTTCTTCTGATGCATCTTCCTCAAGTTTTTTTAAATCCTCATCCTCCACATCAAATATAGAAAACCTGGGCATAACGTTCAGTTCATGAGTAATGGAAACAACCCGATGTCCACGTGTCCCATCCACATATCTATGAGTCACATCATGACTGTGGGTTGTCTTGAGCTCACCCTCACTCTTAGTCCACAGGGGTTCCTTTATGAACTCAGACTTGGCTTTGTACGATATGGACGACGTTTAGAATGCCGTGGGTGACCATGAGCTTTTTTCTTGTGTTTCAATGGTCTACCGGATTTTAAGGACATTCTGTCCAGGTTGTCATCAGATCCAGACTCAGACCCTAATTTAACGTATCCAAGTGGTTTTCCAGTTTTATGTTTTGGGCCAAGAATCGATTTTCCGCCATCTGACGCCTTTGCTATGGTACTATCAGGCAGAGCCAATTCCGAGAACGGTGCTTTACTTCTAGCACGTTTTTTCTGTAATTTCTCATGCTTTTTCCTCCTTTCCTCTCTTAGTCTTATAATTTGTTCTTCTGTCAATCTTTTCTTTTCCTCTGCAAGGGCACGGGCAACTTGAATTGCTTCTTCTTGAAGTCTTTTGACCTCGGCAGCACGGGCTGCTTCTCGTCTCGAGATTCTCAATGGCCTCCAATTCTTTCTCAAAACCAGCTCCGTGACCGTGACCTTTTCCCATCAGAATATGTTACAAGAATATTGAAATTTGTATTAAAGCTTGGTGTTTGACCTCTGACTTTTGACCTGGCTATTAGTATTTACCAAATATCTCTCTGTAGCATCAATGGGTGGAGTCTTAGGTGTGGATGGCTTTGAATTTATACTTCTTTTAATGGATGGAGCAGAGATTTCTTGAGAAATCTCACACTCTACTTGTGCCAAGGGTGGAAGGACAGGGGGATCTGCCTTAAGAATCTCTTCGGATGTTATTATGTGATAAAATTTGAGTTCATTCTTCAGAGCGATGCCCTGGAGAATTGTACTATGATCCGGAAGAAAATTAGAACGAGCGTGAAGGTAGTGAAGGAACTGAGGATCTTTTCGCACAGGCCAAGGGCTTTCGAGAGACATCCCTGGAATACACAATAAATAAGCACTCATAAAAACAGCATATGGAACTGAATTAAAATTTTAAAATTCTTTATATAAGCTCTTTATTAAGTCGACTGTCTATTAATTTTGTGTTTCCAAGGTCAAGGATGTCCTGTGCGCAGTAAGCATTTCGTGCCCAAGCTGGAATACAACAAGAACTACGGATTTCATTGGACGTCCCATTCATATAGTCCAAGTACCCGGTCTTTCCACAACAAACAATCTGCAATATAAGAGAGAGAGAGAAAAATCACTAACCTCTCCCGAGGAATCTCTGTAGTACAAATGTAGAACTATACAGTCTAATAGACTGTATAACGGATATAAAAAATACCAAAAAAATTAAAAAAACACAAAAAAAAATAATATATCTAGGTGCTTTGGACTGGCAGATACTGAGGTTTGTGCAAACCATACGAGAGGGAACCAAAAACAAATCAAATTTCACCATTTTCCCGAAGATGTTTGTGTACACCTTCGATGAAAATGGTGAATTGGAGGACACATTTGGTTCCTTGCGTTTAATGCGGTCATGCATAGGCCTCAGAAATCTAATCCTAGTAAAGACGATTGACTATTGTACAAAAAAAGGGATAAGGCACCCGACTGCCACATATTTCTTATTAAAATAGATAAAAAAAACAATTATTAACAATATACGACAGTATACCTGAGGACAAAATAGCACTTCATCTTATTCAGCTATTAAATTATTGCGTGGGGGCTGGGGGGTGAAAAGTTTTGGAAGCACACCATTGAATGTCCAATGACAGAATCCCCTCCGGCAAATGATTCGAATTGTTTCCCCAGGTCATTACTAATATTAGAATCAATTATTAAGACAGGGCCCATGTTAAATTCGATTAGTAATAAGATGGTCAATGAAAAAGTTGACCTCATATTGAAAATGAGACAGAAAAGAAGGTATATATACCCAGTGAAATTGAAACGTTCAAGTTTTGAATGAAAAAGAATAGATAGTTAAATTCGTACGATTCCTAATTTGTAATTAGGTAGATATATTCTAAATTTAAATTTAGGTTCATACAGAAGAGAAACAATAGTAGTGACCGGTATACGTGATTTTCGGCTGTGATCGTACCTAAAGAGAGTTTATTGGAATGATCTGTCTAAGACACACTAATGGGCTGCATCGTATAAATGACTAGTAAACCCTTGCCAGTGCCTTATCACCACATAAAATGTAAATAATGTAAGCAAATAAAATTTCCCCGGCAGTCGGACTCGAACCCATGACCCGTGAGTCCTAAGCCAAACGGTGATACTACACGCACAACCCGTCTACGCTGAGAGCATTTTTGGCTGACGCATTTCGTCCGTCCCATCCTTCCACACGTTTCGCTTGCATGCATAGGTATATGTATGTATTAGAGGTGTAAACGGGTCGGGCCAACACAACCCGACCCGACCCGTGCTTAGGGTCGGGTCGGGCCAATAATTTAACCAATTAAGTTTTTCGGGTCGGGTCTTGTATTGATTAAACTAACATTCACGGGTCGTGTCGGGCACCAAGAAAGGAGAAAATAATTTTCGGGTCGGGTCGGGCCAACAGTGCTAACCTGCTATTTGGGTCGGGTCGGGTTTGAAAATATTATTGTCAATGGGAAATACAATAGTCATAGAATTGTAGAATTTGATTGACGCACAAAATTCAAATCGTAGTCAGTCAAACTCAATCATTCACTAAATAACAATACAAATTACGTTTGTTAGCTCATAGTCGTGTGCACCATAAGAATGGAGGGCGGGGAGTGTTCCTCAACTTCACAGTCTCACAGTGATGATAACCCTAGATAACCGAGTTCCCAAAGTGAAACTATGGCTATGACTATGGCTAGCTTCCCAAAATTAATTTTCGGGTGGGGTCGGGTCTTCCATTCACTCCAATAAAAACTTCGGGTCGGGTCGGGTCTACGATTCACTCCAATAAAAATTTCGGGTCGGGTCGGGCCACGCTATAATATCGAAAACTTATTTCGGGTCGGGTCGGGTCATATAAAGTCAATATAAACTCGGGTCGGGTCGGGTTGCAAAACTTTACCCGTTTACACCTCTACAGTCTATGGATGACTTTGACCTTATTTTAATTCGACTTACACTGAACTGGAGTGAGTTTAATTTATTAATGGCCAAGAATGCAAAGTGAGTCCGATTCCCCTCCAAGTACCAATTCAATAGTTCATCAAGTTTCTTCCCGATGCGATCTCCGTTACATTTACCTCCAGCCTTTAAACTAGCGGCTGCTATTACACAAATCTCAACTATAATTCCACCAACAATGAATCCATAACCCTTAATTTTAATTGAAAGAATTTAAACAACAATTAATTAGAAAAAGCTTCTAACTTCTATAAAAACCTGCTAACTGCTGAGCAGGTTTGTCTGTAGATTATCCATAGTTTTACGGCAATACCCATTAGAGTTTTGAGTTTGTTTAGATATTCCTAAAATCTTAGAAATACATTTTCTTTAAACATTTAGACTGCCATTGCCCGGGAGGAAGTAATGAGTGTTGGGAAGAGACTGCTGTTTCTTACTCGTAAGGATTGGACTGAACCCGATTGTCTAACTGTTGAAGCTGAGACTGTACCGGATAACACTCTTAATACTGATGAGGACGGGTATGAGAAACTTCTGCGTAACGCTGACTTGACAAAAGATGTGTCCTCGACAAGTGGTAAATGTTGTCAATAATATTCGTTGACACAGGTTTCAGTTGAGCGCCTATTTTCCGGTTTTCATTACATACTAAATGATTTGAGTGGAAGAATTTCAGCTGAAACACTAAATAATGCTAGATAATGTTCTTGCGTACTAATCCGAACTTTAAGTAAGTTTTTCATTCGGTTTTGGGGAAGTCACAAGTCAATAATATTAACATGTAACACGTGACAGCTGCTGTGAATATATTACTTAAAAAATAAACATTTTTTTAAAAATATAATATTGTATGAAGATTCGAATCGGAATCCAAATCGGATCCGAATATCCATGATTTTAATTTTAATTATAATTCGAGGATTCGAATTCCAGGTGATTCGAATTTTAATTCGATTCTACGATCGGAATTTGACTAGATCGGAATTCATGATCATGATCACTAAAAGCACGATCGGTAAAATGATCGTAATCCGATTGATCGGGAAAAAAATACCGATTATCCACCCTGGTTTTCAGTGTTGTTAGAAAAGGGTTGATGTGATTTCTCACATACTCTCTTGGTTAGAATCTAACAATCGAAGACTCCTCCTTTCTATCTCATTGGCTTTCTAAAAACCAATCCCTTATATGTAAAATGCAGAAGTGTGTTGTTGACACATTCCTGACTTCCGAATTGTGCATAGGTATTTTTATTAATGTAAGTATTTTTGTCTTTGTACGTGACATTCCTACATATTTCTACTTAATTTATGCATGGAATGTTAAATAACAATACCATGATTCAAGAATTTAAATTGAGTCAAAATATTTCATAACATTCGACCACCCTTTCGCGGAATTGCCTCCGGTAATTAAATCAATTTAAATACGTAGTTGATTAATTGGATGGAGGTTTGGTACCGTTATGTTTATTCTGGGTTCTGTTCTTTTTAGGTTTCAATTGTTCAGTTCCTTTTCTCTGTTTAAGCAATTCATGTTTGATTTTACTTCTCTGATGACGCTTTGTGGCAGCCGTTCCTACTACATTGGGTCTGTATGTAAACTTTTTATACATTGATTTTATGAAGTTTACATCAATTTTAGTACGAAATGTAACATAATACCACAATAACTGTGCCAATGTATGTTTTTTCCCATCGGTCACCAAGAAATGAATGCACATAAATATTTGACCCGTCACGTTTAAAATGTATTTGAAAAATCCATTCTTAGTTGGATATCGTTTACGCTGGATATATTCTGGCAAAAACTTCAAATGCTTTAATTATTAGTTTTAGATGTGGATGCCCATTTTTCTGTGTTTGGATATTGTTTACGCTGGGACTTTTCTGGCAAATACTTCGAATGCTTTAATTGTTAGTTTTAATTATGGATGCACATATTTCTATGTTTGGATATTGTTTACGCTGGGACTATTCTGGCAAAAACTTCGAATGCTTTAATTGTTAGTTTTAATTGTGGATACGCTGGGACTTGCCTGGAAAGAATTTTAAGTCTATAAGTGTTAGTATGACTTCCACGTATCCGTTCTACTGAATTGATATAACACTACTTACCATGAACTTAAAAAAATAATTAGATTAGTCAATTTATATCATTTTTAAAAGTTTGATTTTATTTTCTTAAAAATATTAGTGATGGTTTCGTCGTTTGAAATTAACAGGTGCTATTGTTGTTCGAAATTTCATGTATTAGTATATATTTAAAGTAGTACAGTAGTATTTCGGAATAATATAAGGCGTGTGCGCATAAGTTAAGAGACAAACGTATTTCACTAGTAGCATAATTACCTTTTGACCTGTGGCCATGAAATTTTTATTGAAATTAGATGAACCAATTACCTATTACTTACCCTACTCGGCCGATTAGAATATACCTGGCATTCCGATTGCAAATTTTTTTCTCGAGCACTTTGCATTGGTGCTTGGCCACTCCTCATTTCGCTTCATTTACGTCTATCGTACAACCATTTTCGAATTATTTCAAAAACTTCG
>JAQIXO010001677.1:0-11614 GCA_034700305.1 Protaphorura armata | reverse complement strand
GAAATGACGCACAAGGTCATCAGACAGGATAACCTTCTAGCCACAACACTTCTAGTCAAATTATGGACAACGGTCGTACCATGGACGATGTAGAGGTTGCAAAGGAACTGTTGGGAACCATCGTGTCATGCTTATAACAAAAACAGAACGTATCGAGCTGATGATGTTCTGTGGGATGAGAGTTGATTTACTATTTTTGAACTATGTACAGCCAATTAAAAGAAGAAAGATTTATGTCCCTGAATGTAATTTATTTTTTCAAATATTATTTCATTCTTCGAATTTAAGATTGCTGGGGCGGCTCAGACGAATCTCGGAATAGTTGTGAAACGTAAGAAAAATTATACATTTCGTATTGGATTCGGTATTCGGTTATCGCTGTAAATTCTGCAGACAAATAAAATAATCTAAATCTAAACTCTGAATATAAAATAAAATGCCTTGTTTTAAAATAATCAAATTCTCAAATTCATACAGAAGGAGACCATCTCGACCGAGACCAAGTCTTCCAACAAATCTGACAGCGCATACATTAACAGCCACAACTAAAACGAGACCAAGACAATGCCATTCCCCAACTACGTCAATTTATCCCATGTGTTATTATCATCTGGACAAAAATCTTGAATCCAATCCCCAAAGTTCTTCTATACGGAAAAAAATGAAATAAGATTTAACAGAATTATTCTCATGTCTCAAGAATGAGCATTAGAGTTTAACTACTTGTTGCATCATAATTCATACGACTAATTTAATAATATGACCCATGTCTGCCTGATTGATGTGAACAGATGAATTAGTACTCATTAGTTCCTTTTGTTTAATAATCATTTTTATCCCTGCTGTCGTTCGATTTGGATCTATATGTATATTTTAGGATAGGATTTTAGGATAGGAAATTCAAGTTCATTTTCAGATATTTTTTTTCATGCTTTCTCCAACTTCCTCCGCTTCTTCTCTAACGAATTACTTCCGGAAGATGTAGATCTCAAATCAGAATAAAAAGGAAACAAGGTGAATATAATGTTTTGTGCTTGCATGTTGTGGGTTTGTGCCTTTTCCACAATAACAACTGTGAGTAGATAATATACAATAGTTTGAGAGAAGGCCAAATGGATAATTTTGCCATCTCACCCAAAGCATGCTTGATTCAGAATATTATGCATGTGTGTCTTTGAATAGTGATTTCCTCACATGAACTGAACTCAAATGTATTTTGCTAGTACAAGTTCAAATAACAGAAATTAGTATTATAGTTAAATATTTGGAACGGTCATGTCTACGAGTGTTAGGAATAATAGAATTCGACCAGATATGAGTCTCAACCGAATCCTGAGTCAGCGTCTTTCTTGGAGTTTGAGACTCTGCTGTCAAATTTGTTTATACTAACATTTTGACTTAGGATCGGTGGACTTGTTTATGCAAGGCGAAAAAATTGCGACACATAATCAATCTCAGCCGATAATGATGATTACGACAGAAATAAATAACTCACGGAGACAGACAGACGCGTGACGCTGTTGTTCTTATACTCTTTATTCTTCAATAATCCTTACAGTACAACAGTTAACCTTCCATTTGCTCCGTCTCCAATTAAAATCATACACACACGAAAGATCCAATTTTCAGTGATGTACCCTCATTAAACTGTCCAAAATTAAAATATTCTTAAACACGACTTTTTTGTAAAGTTTATTTTGTGAATTGTTTATTTTGACTTTCTGTGGAAAACATTGATTAACTTTTGAAGTGCACTGAAGAAAGAGTTGAGTATTCTTTGTGACATTTACTACCATTCTCCCAGGAGATTCTATCTGTAATTGCAGTAAGTAACTTATTGTTTCAGAATCTTTCATTTCACGGAAAACCTCTACTCTCATTAATTATTGGTAGTAAAATCTGTAAACTAAATTTTTATTCTTCAAAATACATGCTAAAAATCAAAAACTATTTTAGTGATTGACCGATTTATAATTACAACTTAATAGGGAAATATTAAACCCGCCATCCATTGCTGTGACGTGACGTGACCTCACACCTGACCGGTGCAGAAAGATACGGACGGGAGGACGATCACGGGTTCACGTACCTAATTTGTTTATCGTAAGTCTAATTATTAATTCAGAATTTCTCGCAATTGTAGTGTAGAGCATTCTTGTAAAGTTGCAAATGCCTGGACTCAAATGCTCGTATG
Organism: Protaphorura armata; assembly: GCA_034700305.1. NCBI lineage: Eukaryota > Metazoa > Arthropoda > Collembola > Poduromorpha > Onychiuridae > Protaphorura > Protaphorura armata. Next base: position 9,420 of record JAQIXO010001677.1, on the reverse strand, counting down.
TGTAAAAATGGTTTTTCTGCATTTATTAAAATAATTTGTTGTGTTCATTAAATTATTTTGTTCGTGTTGGAAAATTAATTTTTATGACAAAATATTTTGACCTTCAATAATTTTCATGGCAGCAGACTGTGGAACCTTAAGTTGCACAATAGTGCCGTAGCATATTAACGAATATTTAAGATAAATCATATTTTTGAAAACTCGAATATTCAAAATTAAGAATTTGTGAAGAAAACATTTAAACATTAAGAAGATGGTAAAATATCTCCAGTCACTAGAGTGCAGTGCAGTGTAGCCCTCTATGTGTTAAAAGCATGGACAAACAATCTTGACTTTTCTGTCACTGTTTATATCAACTATTCTAAAATCACAAATTCCGGATGGCAAATAAAAATAAATTCTGTGGATGTTCCACAGATCTTACCAATACTGTATTAACTGTCAAATTCAAACTAAGATTTTAATAATGTCTTTAAATTTTCCTCAGGAACAAGATGACTACCCCCGCTCTTCTGTGTTTCGCACCAGGTGTCGATAATCCTGCTGCTGAGTTTGACTTCAAGAATTGGAAGAAACACAAGTCCAATTTTAAAGACTTCATTCTGGAATACAATGCTGGGAAAGTTCAATTGAATAGTGATGAGAAGGCTGCACTAGTGAAACTTCATGGAATGTGGAACAAAGTCAACCTCCAGACCAAAGTCAGTGAATACTTTGAGATGAAAACTCATCATGCTGTCCTCAACGGAACTTTGCTGTACGACAGTCCAAATGAGGCATGGAGAAAATACATTGAAGAATTTCTAGAATGGAGAAGTCGCCTCACGCTCGTCATGGCTCAGTATGTCTCTGAGAGGTCACCGGGGCAGGGGCCTTGGTCTGATAATGAGCCTGGCCCGTCACACTCTTAAATGATACTGTAATATGACATACATTTATATTTACAAACATCCATTGTCATATTTGGTTTGAATATCTGATGATATAAAATGAATAAACATTTCCAAAAGAAACGGTAACTGAATTTACAAATTAATCTTATACTCACGGCACCTTGGCAGTTAAGACTAATTGTTATTGTGAGTTATTAGAACAAGTTTCACTATCTACATTTGAACATGATTTGCAATCAAACTTTAATCAGGGGCATGTCATGAATATAGTACGCATATGATATATGAGAAAATAATTACATTGTGGACAGCTCTTAGGTGAGATGATGGACATTCGATAAAAAGGTTCCATTTGTCGAGACTCGTGAATTTGATTTTTCTGACATTTTGTACAATACAGTATTCTACTGAAAGGCGTACACTTGATAGATTGTCCTTATGTTAGCCGCTTGGTAGTTTGCGTTTGGCGAGGTGAGGTTCCAATCTTCTAATCAACTACCGTTAAAGTTCCCTACTAAACTTTAGCAAATGAATCAATTATAAATTATTGCCCTCTTTTTTCTAATATTTGTTTACTGTTTAGTAAATGTATTTTTATTTTACAAATATTTATTGCATTTCATTTTATTATATCATTTTTTACACTATCGAAATCAGTTCTCATTTAAGGCTACAATCAAATATTTACACATGAGTTCAGATGACAACTTTGGTGGGGTTGAGAAAATTAAGACAATTGCTCAAAAGTTAATCAAATTGTACGAATTTTTCGGAAACTAAATGTGGCCAAGGAATTGATACTCATTAGACTCATTTCGTCGAGTACTATGTACAATTAAGTGTGAATGTCCGGTAGCTTTGTATAATCGTATAAATCAATACATACAAAATTAATTCAACTTTACTTTAATAGCTAAGTCATTAACTTCATTTGTCAAAATACATAATAGGAATGGTATTCCATGTATGTATTGTGTTCCAGGAATTAGGGCTTGTGTCCAAATTTTTTTGAACATGTTTGAACATGAATTACATGTTTGAAATACACGTATAAATAAAAGTATACGATAAAATAAAATACCTAGCACCATGAATTTATTCTTATTTTCTAATTTATTATCTGCGAAGGACCAATGTACAAACAACATTAATTGAAATTAGAATTTCGTTGTGCATTTTATGTAGAAATGAGATACACTGTGCATTTGGTGAATTCAAAGTAAATATTCAAGTGCAAAAATTAAAACGTAGTTCAGTTCACGTAGTTGACATGTGGGCGTATCATAATTCATCCTTGCTACTAATAGAGCCCTGCGTAGCAGTCCTTGCCAAAGGACCGCCGTTTAACCTTGAGAATAAAAATACGTATACTTTTCGCTCCCTTCTATAATAGTACACAATTCATCGTGCTGATGGGAAACCTGCAATGCAAGCACAGCAGCGCATACTTCTCCAGAACGTAATTGGGTTTGACTGGAGTGAGATGTAAACAAAAATATCTGCTAAAGATCAAAAACTATTTTAGTGATTGACCGATTTATAATACCAACGTAATAACGAAATAATATAACTGCCATCCATAGCTGTGCCGTGACGTGACCTCACACCTGACCTGTGAAGAACAATACGGACGGGACGACGATTACGCTTCATATAATTTGTTTGTCATCTTCATCCTACAATTTTGAACGTAAGTCATAAGTTCATTAATAAAGAATTTCTATCATTAGTATTAGTATTGTGGAGCATTGTTGCAAATTGAGTAAATGTAAAATTTATTTTTTCTGGCTATATACACAAGGACATTTACCAAAATAATTCATTGTGTCCGTCAAATTATTTTGTACATATTCCAAGATTAATTTGCGTGGCAAAATATTTTGACCTGCAATTTGCACACTGACCGTACTAGCGCAGCGTAGAACGCAAAGGAATACTGAATTTGAATACAGTATTTGTATTTTTGAAAAACGGTGTATTCAGAATTTTAAAAGTAGCCAATAGAAGATGGTAAAAAATAATCGCATCTAATAACTCAATACAGTACGGTGGTGTTAAAAGCATGGACAAACAAAATTTACTTTTCTGTCATTGTTTATCTCCAACTACTGAAAAATCAGGAATTCCGGATGACATAAAATACCGACTGGTTTCCTGTAGTTCCACAGAATTTTCCGACACGGTATATTTAAATTAAGATTCTAATCACTTTCGAATTTTCCTCAGAAACAAAATGACTGACGCCCCTCGTGAGTCTCATACACAAGGTGCCGACAATCTTGCTGCAGAGTTGAAGTGTTGGAAGAAACACAAGTCCAATTTTAAAGACTTTGTCTTGGAGTACAATGCTGGGAAAGTTCAATTGAATACTGATGAAAAAGCTGCATTGGTGAAACTTCATGGAATGTGGAACAAAGTGAACTTCCAGACCAATCCTATGGAATACTTTGAGATGAAAGATCATCATACTGTCATTAACCAAACTTTGCTCTACGACCGTCCAAATGAGGCATGGAGAAAATACATTAAAGAGTTTCAAGTTTGGAGATGTCGTCTCTTGGTCGATATGCATCAGTATGCTTCAGAGAGGTCTCAACAGCAGGGAGCTCGACCAGGTCCGTCACACTCTTAATTGATACTGTAATATGACATGACATAAATATATTTACATCAATTGTCATATTTGTTTTCAATATCTGATGACACGAAATGAATAAACATTTCCAGAATATTACAACAGAAGGAAAGAAATTGTAGTTGGATTTTTTAATTTATCTTATGCCATCAGCACGGAGGCACTTCAGCATATTGTTGCGGCCAATCCAGTCTCGTAGTTAAATTATAAATCCAATACTTTTTATCAATGGCGACGAAGTATAATGTTTTTGGTGTGGCCTTGGATTTCTTGACTAGTGTATTTCGGTTTTGCTAGCTATGTTAGGCTAGTTCTCTCTACTAGGACTAGGACGAACTATAGTTGTTCTTTAGCGCTGTGTTTCTCAACTCCGCCTAAAATCAATTCTTAATCACTTCTTATAAAATAGAGAAAAGTGTGGACAATTTTGGTAAATTAGATTAGTCGCGTTGAGTTTGTTTAGTCCATATATTTTCATTTATTTAATAAACATTTATTACATTTTATTTTATCACATTTTTTTATACTATTCTACGATGAGTTCAAATTTAAGGTTGACATGCAAACACACAGGTTCAAAGATGATCCTTAAATAACAGCTGACAATACTAAAATTGCTACACTCTTAGTTGGATCAATATTTCAAAGGTGATTGGAAATATTCAATTTATTCAGGAAGTGGCCGTGTTAGATGAATGGTTCCCTTGTAAAGAAATCCTCCGCTTCACCCTGTTGTAGTATAAAAAGATCGAATAATAAACCTTCGAAATTCAAGAATAAATATAAATATAAATTATATAATTTACCTGCGTAACCTCCACCGACTCAACCGGAATTCAGAACGTTAATTGGGCCAGTTAAAGCCCCGGCTCCTCCAACAGGCCCACCGACACCACCACCAGAATTCAAAACATTGATTGGACCAGTTAGCGCACCTGCTCCACCAACACCTCCAGCGCCAGCGCCAGAATTCAAAGCAGAAACTGGACCAATCAATGAACCCCCGGCTCCTCCTACTACGCCTCCGACTCCAGCGCCAGAATTCAAAGCAGAAACTGGGCCAATCAATGAACCCCCGGCACCTCCTACTACACCTCCGACACCTGCGCCAGAATTCAAAGCTGAAATTGGACCAACTAGTGATCCTCCTCCTCCCACACCACCATAACCTCCTCCAACGCCTCCAACGCCTGCGCCAGAATTCAGTAGACTGACTGAACCAATAAGCGAACCTCCAGCGCCCCCTACACCGCCACCAACACCTCCGGAATTCAAAGCTGAAACTGGACCAATTAATGAACCTCCTGCTCCACCCACGCCATAACCTCCTCCTACACCTCCTGAATTAAGAGCAGAAACTGGACCAATCAATGATCCTCCTGCTCCACCTACACCTGCGCCTCCAGAATTCAAAACGTTGATTGGACCTGTGAGTGAACCAGCACCACCAACGCCACCTACACCGCCATAACCTCCTCCCACGCCTCCGACACCTCCACCGGAATTCAAAACATTGATTGGACCAGTTAGGGCCCCAGCTCCACCAACACCCCCATAACCGCCACCGACGCCAGCGCCAGAATTCAATGCAGAAATTGGTCCGACTAATGAACCTCCAGCTCCGCCGACTCCGCCATAGCCGCCACCAACACCTCCGACGCCAGGCCCCGAATTCAAAGCAGAAATTGGTCCGATTAATGGACCTCCAGCTCCGCCGACACCGCCATAGCCGCCACCAACACCTCCGACGCCAGGCCCCGAATTCAAAGCAGAAATTGGTCCGACTAAGCCACCACCACCACCATATCCGCCACCATAACCACCTCCATAACCACCTCCATAACCACCGCCATAGCCACCTCCATAACCACCACCGTAACCACCACCATAACCTCCACCTGCAATCATACCAGAACCACCTGAGTTTAGTAAATCAATTCTCCCCAACAAACCAGCTAAAAATTGATAAAAAATTTTAATTATCGAGATGGCCAAAATTCAGGGCAAGTTACCGAATCATTACCTTGTACTTTGTTAATCCCACTAAAAATACCTACGACGGCTAAAACTAGGTACGAAATTAATACCATGGTAAACCAAAATTATTAGCGAGGATGGGACGATGGGAGCGCGTGAAGAATAAATTCAATACAGTAACGAAGACCATGGACGGCATCCTTTTTATACCCTCAGGGGTGACCTCACCCTATAGGGAAATCAGTTCTCTCTTTTAAATTGGGTATTTTCTGTTATCGTATAGCTGAATTTCTAAAGAACAATGGAATAGTGATTGCTTTTTATTTTAAAAAGGGGACTGCCGACATGTACACGTGCACGTGAATGCCACACTTTATTACCAGATACTTTTTATAACTAAGTCGTTTTCTCTAGCCAAGCCGCTAACATCAATGATAAAAAGTAAAAGTTCAACTTTTATATCCTTTCGGTTTCACTCATTGTCTCAAGCAAATTATTTTAATGTTCCAGAGTGAGAGTGAGAGGTCTAATTCTATAAATGCTGAAGAAGTGTTTCATGTCCCATGCCCATGTTAAAAGTAACGAATCATGTGCTATTTGGTTTAGAATGTCAGGGATAGATGAGTTTATCTATGCAGTGTGATATTTTGTCTTAATTGTCTTCAATGAATTAAGCTATTATTGTATGGTATCGTAATAATTCTACTTGGATGATTTGACACGAATATTCCCGCAGGTAAACAGAACTGGGTTCATTTATCAATCGGATTAAAACTGTGGTTAGTTTTACTTTACTAGTCGACTCCTAAAATACGAGTGAGCCACTAAAGCCAAAATCCATTACTTAACCCCGCTAATAATGAGAACAACAAAAATATTGCACTCATTTAGTTGACGTCAAAACAAAGTTCATTACATTGATGACGTGATGAGTAACGTGCCCTTCAGAAATATGTAGTCATTCAATATGCATGTGTAACCATGAATTCCAACAGTGATTTCAGATTTTGAAGTTTAGTAGTTCTGTCTATGACGTTATACCCACTTCTAAAAGATTTTTTTTTGACCAATGTCACAAATCTTCATAAGTACAAAATATGGAATTGTATTTATGAGTTTTCTTAAACATATGTATTTGTGTGTCAGCTACGTCTATGAGAATGCGAACAGCTCTCACGAAGTAAGCAAATGACATTATAAATACAAATATTAAATAGTTTTTCTGGTTGTCTCAATTAAAACGTTTCAGTATTTTTCCATGTGTAAGTTGGATTGAGACATTTGTATGTTGTCCTTGCACATCCACTTCCATGCCATAATTAGAGTTGATAGAATAGTCATTGGAAAAATCTTAATTGTGGATTTCTGACGCATGCTATATAGCTAACCATGCCCGTGTCCTCCACCATGATGACCTCCATGGTGCCCACCATGACCATGACCATGACCTCCGCCGTGACCTGTTAAAACATTTGTACAGAATATGACAAAACCGTTGAATGTCTGATTGTTATGGTACTTTTGAATCTGGTTCGTATTCTTTTATTTGAGTGTTCCTTAGTATACAGTACAGCAAATGAAAATTTTGAATTTACTACAGTTCTAACCATGTCCTCCACCGTGACCCCCGCCGTGTCCTCCATGACCTCCGTGTCCCCCACCATGTCCTCCATGACCTCCGTGTCCCCCGCCGTGTCCTCCATGACCACCGTGTCCTCCATGACCCCCATGTCCCTCGCCGTGTTCACCGTGACCTCCATGACCTCCATGTCCCTCGCCGTGTCCACCACCATGTTCTCCATGTCCGCCGTGACCTTGACCATGTTCACCATGTTCACCGTGTCCAAAATTATGATAATTGTTTTGCGGCCGACGAGCTCTACCACCACCGGGACGACGACCACTCGGACATCCAAACGAAATAGAAAATTGATTTGGATTTCTGCCGAAACACCCGTTGCGTTGCGGCCAGGGTCGTTGCTGGTATGGTTGAGCCTCATTTTCGTGTACCATAAGAGCAATAAATATCATGACCAGTGATACTCCAATGATCTTCGATCCAAACAGATTCTGTTGAAAACATTAATACGAGTTGATCAAATTATAAATTAGATACAGTGAAATATTTTTAGTTAGCTCGATACTCGATACGTAGAGTTCATTACGTTAAAAAAATAATTTAAAATAGCCGAATCTACAGATTTTAGGTTTGGTGAATACAGGGTGCGCCAAACACGTTACAACAGGGTTTCTCCCACTATGCTAAGATTTTTTACGCTGAACCGCCGCGCCCCATTCTTCACAGGGCCAAGCGCAATGAGTCAGGTATCATTAGACGCTTAATAAACTTTTGAATAAGATGGCCTTCTCACATTTCTGATTGTGCAAATTAAAAAAATTAGGACAAGTTAATGAACTGTGATTTTTGACACACCCTGTATACCGTAACTATTAAGTACGTTCATTGTTAATTTCATTGCAATAATAAACTATAATTATTTAATTACTTCTTTCGACTTGCTTACCATGTCTTGAGCCATGATGGTTTGAAGATCCGAGTTAATCTTAAAATTATAATATAATTAAAAATATTTTCTACTGGAGATCCGAGTTATTTCGTCCAATTGTCCGAAATCCAAACTTTAGAAAGAATGAAACGTGTCTGCAGCCTGGGGTTTAAGATTTGAAGAAGGTAATGTGAATGTCCACTCAAAATTATTCAATGAAGTCATTTCTAGTTTAAAATGAACTGCGTTATGTTTGCAATATGCAATATGTAGCGCTAGTGTTATGAGAATCATCATGATCATGGTCTTTATGGTCATGGTTAGTTTATTGGACTTGACTCAAACAATTAGCAAAATAAATGTTTATTGACAGAGCAGAGGTGATGTGATGTGGTGGGTCGGTGGGTGATTATGCTTGGAAGCAAGGAACTACGAACTGAGTAAAGTTACCTGACCAAATAATGATCTCACGAATTGATCTTTAATTCTAATTCTTATTACTTATTTACATTTTATTTAGAAATTATTCTGGGAGTTCTTCATAACTAATTATTATACATGTTTGCTTACGTGCGTAGGTGAAATACAAATTAGGAAGGTACGTAATGTGTACTTCGTCAAAACATTTCATAGTATTTTTTACACAAGTACAAATTCATATTAAACTGGAACATTACCTTTTTTCCGGAGCACTCCTGGTTATTTCTGGTTTCAGGTGCCTATGGAGCTTAAGATTTTGCACAATCAGACAGACTGTAGGAATTTTTTGTATTGTTATGCAGAAATACCTAATCGTTCGCCCGCCCACCACAATAATTTTGGAACAGTTTTCCGAGTTATTTTCAGTTCGAATTGTTCATCATCGAGCGCACCGTAATGATTTGAATTTAAAAAATAGTAATGATCAACTGATACAGTATATTTATCCGTATTGAGGCGAAGATCCCTCGTCATAGTTTGTCATAAGAAAACAGCGAAAACGGAACTGTTTTACCACAAAATGCATTCAAATATTAGTAGTGCAAAAAATTTGATAAAGCCAAATACTCAATCTCAAATCAAATTCTGGGTCTGTCCATTGTAAGGAAATGGAATTATAATTAGAATATGAGACAAATTGACAAAATCCCCCCAACAGTAGCTGGTCGTCACAATAAGTGAATTTACCTTCTTTCCCAGGCGTACGTGCGTAGATGCAACGCTTAAGTATCAACGGTTACTTACGAATTTCAAGAGCATATTGTGGATCATGAGAGGTCTGCTTCTACTTCTGCCTCTGTTTTGCTCTTGTTCTCTTATCATTCCCGGAAGAAACCAGTTTTGATCTCATCGCATCTGCTACTCCTTGTTTGCATGCATCATATTATTATTATGCCATATGTAAATGTAATGTAAATGATTAGGCTCA
>JAQIXO010001676.1:0-11614 GCA_034700305.1 Protaphorura armata | reverse complement strand
TAATCTAATAATTAATCTTCCTAAAACACAATTATATTTTTCTATGTGTTTATAAACTCTTCAGCTCCACTTGAAAAGGCAAATGAGTCTGGAAACGGGCGCAGGTGCTTCCGAGTCAAATGCTGAATGTTTTCTTAAGGATTTTGTTCGAAAAATGAAGGAGGAAAAAGATAATCCTGAGACGATATTCACAGAAGATCAGTTTGTAGTTTGTTTTGTTGACTTACTACAAGGTGGGAGTGAGACCACAGGGAGTTACTTGGAATATGCCATCCTCCTACTCATAACCCATCCCGAAGTTCAAGAAAAACTTTACCAAGAGATTTTGGTCGTTATTGGAGAAAAGAACTGTCCATCTATGACCGATTTCATGAGGTAAGTAGTTATAGTAAATAATTTATATAAAACTATACTATATTACTATTTAAATATATACTTAATATAAAAAACTCAGAATGGATTACACGAGAGCAGTCATCATGGAAATACACAGATTCGCAAAAATTGCAACAACAATAGGACCCCGAATCGTCACTCAAGACTTTACTTATGGAAATTACAAAATAAAGAAGGTAAATCAATCTCTGAACATCCCGTGTGTGCTTTATATTTAACCAAAGAAAATTTTTTCCATCAAAGGGTACGATGCTCATAGCTAACCAATACAGTATGTATGGGGAACACGACTCCAACGGTGAGGAAGCTTTTCGCCCTGAAAGATTTATATCTGGAGATGGTAAATTCTTGAGTAGCCTCGCAGAGAGAATTGCACCATTCGGAGCAGGTATAATTTCTGTATCACTGATTGGAGAACCCAATAATTTTTTTAATGCATTCTTTTCAATTTAGGAAAACGAATTTGTTTAGGCGAGTCGTTGGCCGTGGACAGTATATTTCTGTATTTGACAACACTCGTACAAAAATTTTCATTCAAATTTCCTGACTTAGAAGACTTTCCAGACCTCAAGCCCTTGATCGGTCTCACAGCACGTCCTCGTCCATTCAATGCAAAAGTGAAATGTAGATTCTGATCTTTGGGTTCGTCGTGTAGTACTATGCTGAATGTACTGTCGACTCTGACCTTTTATTTGGCAAATCCGGCTATTTTCGTGACGCCTAAATAAATAAATATGAAATACAATTGTTGGGAAATGAATATAAGACATGAGACTAATAAACCATCCATTGAATTGTTAAATTCTAATATAGTAGGAAAAAGGTGGGATATCCATGGAATATTCTTTTCGTACCTTCCGATGCTGCCTTTAGACGAGGGAGAAACAACATTTTTGATTTTGGAATCCGGCGGCTCTGTGAAACAAATTTCATAACGAAAATCAACTGCTCGTTTCTTCGAAGTATTTTTGATATTGTACGTAAGGTTCTTTGCAAATGTAATTACGAGTATCTGGAAAATACAAGCTTAAAATACCAGTTGTAAATGTGGTTATAACATTTTTGAGATGGTTGCGAACACCATTGGAAGCGAACACACGTTCTTCTTTTAGGACAACTTCTTTTTGCGATCATACTAAATGTGAACTGATTCCCAGAAAAGAAAACAAAGAAAAACAAGTTTTAATCCTAGACTTCCAATTTGGCCTTGGGATATTGAATAATGCAATCCCGATGAACTCCAGTTCATTTTAATACTTCTTCAAAAATTTCTGTCCGGAAAAGTTAGGGCAGGACTTTTGAACTACATTTCAATGTACATGTACAGTGTACAGGACAAAAGTCTCACACAATAGTGGACAAAGACATTACATGTGAATGGATGTCCGATAACATTTTGAACGATTTAAAATTGAACATGTCAAAAAATATATAGCCACAAGCAGATAACACATCAATGTTCTTAAAAGTCTGAGATTTAAAAGAAAATGTTTATAGCGACTGACAAAATCATTAGAAATGTTTTGTGGTCTAAATATTGACATGAGCGTGATATAAAATTATTGACCCTAATTATCTGGTAGCATTTGCGAAATAGTTTTTGTAAAATTGTTTTGCTTAGACTCACGTTCGACTATAAAGAAGTTGACTACAAAAATATAAAGAAAAGTCACAAATTCCTGATAGGTACCGATATTTCGTACATGTTACGACATCCGTATTCGCAATGGTTTTTCACGTCTACTTATATTAAAACAAGGAAGATTATTTACAAATAAAGTGCACGTAATTTCCAAACGATCGACTTTAAAACATATTTCACTTCTACCTACCCCTAAAAACAACATACTTAATTCTTACTGTATTGAACTAATATTCCTGGAACTACTTCCCATTAACATTTTGTGTATGCACACTCGGGGTGTATGGATCTGAAATTCCCAATTGTGCTTGTGCATTAAATTAAAAATCCGGTTTTGCCACAGACACTACTAGAATAACACTCGAAATCTCGATATCGAAAACAATGTGAGTTTAATTTCCAGGAATACAAAACTAGTTTTACCCTTAAGACTCCAGGCAAAAGTTGTTTTTTTCTGTATTATCAACTCCAGGTTGAATAGTCACAAGAATTCTTGATACTCCCACGGTCACAACTCACTTTGTCCTCTAAGATTATTTGACATACATACATTTTAAGTTGCTTAAATGATAGTAAATTCATTATTGTAATAGATTTCATTTTAATATCTCAGTTTTAAATTAACTACACCGTATTTCTTCTCACACAATTACTGAACGAAAATGATTTCTGAGATCGCAGGACTTGTGTTTGTATCGTTGCTTTTCTGGTTCGTGCTCGATTATTGGAATCATCGGGATACACCGCCAGGTATACACATTTTGACCAAAATCAATTGAACAAATAAAGTACCCTACTTTTTAACGCCTTAGTTTGATTTTATACATAGGTCCGATGAGATTTCCAATTCTTGGGAATTTGGTACAAGTAGCTCTGGCGGATCGAGTGAGCAACATAGCTCTTCACAAAATATCAAAAGTGTACGGTGATCTTGTGACATTAAAATTTGGAATGGTTGACGTGCGTAATTACCAAATAAAAATAAATAACATATGGAAAAATATAATTTGATTCCATAGCATAAGTACAGTTGGATCATTCCTTTTGCATAGCGCGATGGCCGTCCGAGTCGGGGCGAGTCGAGTCAATGATATGCAATGATATTACATTACCTCGGCCCGAGTTGGACGGCCATCACAAGGAATAAGGCAACTGCAGCATATTTTTTTGTATTCCTAGTTTTAATTGCATCTCATAAAATCTACGTGGATATGTATAGCCGAAATGATACTTTGGAGCGACCAAGAGAGGGCTGGCTAAAGGATTGGATGTTGTCACAGGATATTGGTAGGTTCCACAGTAAAATTTTAATCTCTTGTCATTTGCTTTGAAACAACGGATGGCCGCCCGAGTCGGCCTGAGCTAATGTATTTAGCATTAACTCGGGCCGCCATCGCTTGTTCCAAAGCAAATGACAAGAGATTAGGTGAAACGATTTTATTGAACTAACTGACATTACAATATATTTTCAGGAATAGGACTTTCCTCACCAAAGACATGGGAAATCATAAGGAAATTCTCAACTAAAAGTTTACACAAGTTTGGATTTGCCAATCGGAACTCAATGGAGAAATTGATTACTCAAGAACTTGAAAGTTTGGTTGAGTACATGGAAAACGAAATTCGGAACAGCCAGATTGGAACTGGAATCATTCACTTTCACTGTTATTTTAATATGAGTTTCATAAATCTGATCAACCACCTTGTGTTAGGGAAGAAATACTCTTACGAAGACAAGGAGCTTCAGTGTATTGTACATTCTACCGATAAATTCTTGAAAGCCACTACAATTATAGGGACTGGGATCATGACTGCTTACCCTTTCCTCAGATTTGTTTTTCCCAGTGCTTTGGGATATAACATGCAGATGGAGAGTGCGGCGGAAGTTCAAAATTTTGCACGTGTATGGAAGGAAATAAACAAATCTAAAAATTAACCGTTCCAAAACAAACTCGCGGAAATTATAATTTTTATGTTTATAAACTCTTCAGCTCCACTTGAAAAGGCAATTGAGTCTGGAAGAGGGTGTGGGTGCCAAAGAGTCAAATTCTGAATGTTTTCTTAAGGATTTTGTTCAAAAAATGAAGAAGGAGAAAGATAATCCTGAGACAATATTCACAGAAGATCAATTTGTAGTTTGTTTTGGCGACTTATTACAAGCTGGGAGTGACACTATAGCGAGTTACTTGGAATTTGCCGTCCTTCTACTCATAACCCATCCCGAAGTCCAAGAAAAACTTTACCAGGAGATTCTAGCTGTTATCGGACAAAGGAACTGTCCAAGTATGACGGACTACACCAGGTTGTTAAACGAATGTTTATTAATTTTTAATTAATAATCATAGTTAATATAAAGCACACTTTTCGACAGAATGGATTACACGAGAGCAGTTATAATGGAAATACACAGATTCGGGAAAATTATAATAACAATAGTCCCACGAAAAGTTACTCAAGACTTTACTTATGAAAATTACAAAATAAAGAAGGTAAATCAATTTTTAGTTTAGTTAATTTTAATTAATTTAATTGTTAAACATGATTTCAATCCTATAAACCGATCCGGATACGAATGTTGGGCCTCTCCCTGTATTTTTAATTACGATAAGTATCTTTTGATATCAAAGGGTACGATGCTCCTACCAAACCAGTACAGCATGTATGGGGATTACGACACCAACGGTGAAGAAACGTTTCGTCCAGAAAGATTTCTATCAGAAGATGAAAAATTTTTGAGTAGCCTTGCAGAAAAAATTGCACCATTCGGAGCAGGTATAATTTCTGTATCACTGATTGGAGAACCCAATAATATTTTTTATTCCATTCTTTTCATTTTAGGAAAGCGAAATTGTTTTGGTGAGTCATTGGCTGTGGACAGTATTTTTCTGTATTTGACAACTTTCGTCCAAAAGTTTTCATTCAAAATTTCTGACGGAGAAGAATTTCCAGACCTCAAGCCCGTGATCGGTCTTACATCACGTCCTCGTCCATTCAATGCCAAAGTGGAAAGCAGATTCTGATGATTGGGTTCATGGTGTAGTACTATCGACCCAGACATTTGATTTCGTAAAACCGGCTATTTTCGTGACATATAAATAAGTAAATATGAAACAGAATGTATTGAAATTAGAATCAGACATTATGATTGTTAGAACACCCATTGAATTATTATAATCGAACTTATAGAAATACTCTATTTTTTCTTAAGAAAAATGTTGGGCTTTCCATTCCATGCATATGCAATATTATTATTTTCGTACTCTCTCATGCTGTGTTGTGTTAGAGGAGGGCAGAACAACATTATGGACTTTGGAATCCGACGGCTCTGTGAAATAACTTTCATGACAAAATCAATTGTTGTTTTCTTTGAACTATTATAAACTTCTTTTTGTGCTAATTAATATTAAATGTGAACTGATTCCTAGAAACGAAAACAAAGAAAAACAAGTTTTAATCCTAGATTTTCAAGTTCACCTTGGAATTTTGAATAGGTAATGCAATTTCGATGAACTATGAACTCCAGTTCATTATAATTTGTTATAAGTAAAACAAAAATTCTGCAGACGTACAGCGCGCGGATCAATGTGTTACAAATAAATAATTTCCTGATAGGTGCTCTTATTGTGTCCGTTTACCTCCGTCTCTGTAATAGTAATCTACGGGTCCACTTATACTTATGTTAAACTAGGAAGGAAAATTAATTAATTAATTTGAGCATGCAATCCCCTTACGATTGACTTGCTAATTTATTTTACTCCTACTTTTCAGTAAAAACTTATTTGCGTTTCACAACATTAGAATGTGATTCCCAATTACTACTTTATTGAACTAATTTTTCTGACTCTCCATACTATTACCATGTTGTGCGTGTACACTTCAGTTATATGGAAATGAATTGTGAATTCCCAATTGAGTATGAATTTACAAATCCGGTTTTACCACAAATACGAGAATAACACTCGAACTCCTGATGATGAAAACAATTGTGAGTTCGGCTTACAGGGATATAAAACTGGTTTTACCAATAACAATAAGACTCAAGTCAAAAGTTGGTCTTTTCATTTTATCAAGTCCAAAAGTTGAATAGCTACAAGAATTCTTGATACTCCCATGGTCACAACCTCAAACATGGTCCTCTAAAAAAAATATTTGAAATACATTTGACATAACTAACTGATAGTAAATTTATTTTCGTATTCGATTTCATTTCAATAGCTAGCCAATTTAAATTAACCACCATATTTTTCCACAAATCGACTAAACATCAATAGGAAACAACAATGATTTCTGAGATCGCAGGAATTGTGTTTGTGTCGTTGCTCTTCTGGTTCGTGCTTGATTACTTGAATCATCGGGATGCACCGCCAGGTAGGAACATTTTGGTACACACGACTTTAACAAATACAAGTACAGAGTGAGCCAAAAAATGCCCTCCACACTTGAGTGACTCTAGCGGTGGAACACCTTGGCCGATTTACTCTTACTTAAAATCGCAGGGTGTCTCTAATGATCAATTGCTACAGTAAATCGGTCAAGGCCACTAGGGTCACTCAAAAATGGCCCGCATTTTCTGGACTACCATTGTACGTTAATTAATAAAACCTTAATTCAATTTTATAGGTCCGATGAGATTACCAATTCTGGGAAATTTGGTACAAGTAGCTCTGGCGGATCGTGTGAGCAACATAGCTCTCCACAAAATATCAAAAGTGTACGGTGATCTTGTGACATTGAAAATGGGAATGGTTGATGTGGGTAAGAACTAAAGAAAAATATCACCGTTGATACATAGATATTCAGTTTATTCAGTTTGATTCTATAGGACCCTATTGTATTTTATTCCTAGTTTTAATTGCATCTCACAAAATCTACATGGACATGTATACTCGGAATGAGACGCTAGGTCGACCAAATCATGGTTGGATAAAAGATCGGATGTTGTCACAGGATATTGGTCGGTTTAACAATATAAGTTAACGTGAAATCATTTTATTAAACTTACTGACGTTACAAAATCCTTACAGGAATAATATTTTCCTCACCAAAGACATGGGAAATCATACGGAAATTCTCAGTTAGAAGTTTACACAAGTTTGGATTTGCAAATCGGAGTTCAATGGAGAAATTGATTACTCAAGAACTTGAACGTTTGGTCGAGTACATGGAAAATGAAATTCAAAATAGCCAGATAGGGACTGGAATCATTCACTTTCACTGTTATTTTGAAATGAGTTTGGTCAATCTGATCACCCACTTGGTGTTAGGGAAGAAATACTCTTATGAAGACAAAGATCTCCACGGCATTGTACATTCTAATTCAAAATTCATACAAGCCAGTGTTATCGGAACGGGGATGATGACCGCTTATCCTTTCCTCAGATATATTTTTCCAAGTGCTTTGGGATTCAACATACAGATGGAGTCTATAACGGAAGTTCACAATTTCGCACGAGTATGAAAGCAAACAAATCTAAAAATCCTTAATTGTCCGAAAACAGCAGAAACCTCAAAATTATAATTTTTCTGAATCAGCTTCACTTGAAAAGGCAATTGAGTCTGGAAGAGGGAGTGGGTGCCTCCGAGTCAAATTCTGAATGTTTTCTTGCGGATTATGTTCAAAAAATGAAGGAAGAGAAAGACAATCTTCAGACGATATTTACTGAAGACCAATTCGTCGCGTTTTTTGCCGACTTACTACAAGGTGGAACTGACACTGAAGGGAGTTACTTGGAATATGCCGTCCTTCTACTCACAACCCATCCCGAAGTTCAAGAGAAACTTTACGAGGAGATATTGGCTGTTATCGGAGGAAAGAACTGTCCATCTATGACAGATTACTTCAGGTAGTTAGACGAATGATTAATAATAATTAATTCTAAAATCAACTCATAAATCGCGCGTTCTCTCAGAATGGATTACACGAGAGCAGTCATAATGGAAATACACAGATTCGGAAAAATTGCAATGACAATTCCTCGAATCGTCACTCAAGACTTTACTTATGGAAATTACAAAATAAAGAAGGTAAACTTATATCAAAGTGAATTTCTCCCCATTTTGTTTTTAACCAAAGATAATTTTTACTATGAAAGGGTACGATGCTCCTGGCAAACGCATACAGTATGTATGGAGATTACGACTCCAACGGTGGGGAAACATTTCGTCCTGAAAGATTTCTGTCAGATAATGGAAAGTTTTTGAGTAGTGTTGCGGAGAAAATCGCGCTTTTCGGAGCAGGTGATATTTTCATCCTTCCAACATATTAGAAACAAATTAAGAGTACTTTTCTAATTAGATTCGTTTCAATTTAGGAAAACGAAATTGTTTTGGCGAGTCTTTGGCCACGGACAGTATATTTTTGTATTTGACAACACTCGTACAAAAATTTACATTCAAAATTCCTGACGGAGAAGAATTTCCAGACCTCAAGCCCGTGATCGGTCTCACAGTACGTCCTCGTTCATTTAATGCCAAAGTGGAATGTAGATTTTGATGCTTGTAGTACTACACACTACACACTTTACTGTGGACGATAAGGAATGGAAAGCTGAGAAATATTGTATAAACAAATCCAAACGGAATGTTACTAAAACGACGTCCATGTAAGCATCAATTCTAAATATTCTCACAAAATGTCACAAAAGAAATATAATTATGTACAAATTAATTTTTTTTTACCAGTACGGAAATTGATCGACAAGTGAAAATAAAATAAATAAAGTAAAAATAATGAGGCGATTTCCTCGAATTTATGTTTTCGTGGCACGATTTTCATCAAAATCCACAGGTAGTTGCAGGAGTAGATTATTATACGGCATGCATGGAAATTATTGAGTGAATGCGTGGGAATCCTTTGCTTTACTGCTTTCAGCATGTAGATTAGCTACAGATGGACAAATACACACAATGACCTATTATGGATTCTTAGACATGAAAGTCGATTAGGTTTAGCATAAGCTCTTGTTCCGAATACCATTTGTAGTGTCTGGAATGTAAAATTAGTTTTGCTCCGTGAGAAAGGGCAGTGCATAGTATAGGATTAGGACATAAATAATTCCAGCCCTTATTACACATACACATTTGAATGGTAATGACACTGGATGTGTGTGAAAGCTTAATGTGAATAAGTGGATGTGAGTCTACATTCTACACACTACACTACAGTCCATTACTACTTTACAGTACGATAATGACTTAGACTCTGACGTCCCGAAATGAGTCCTCTAATTGTCCACCACTCCAACTCAAAATGGATTATTGCAATGGAATAATAGAAAAACACGACAAAATTTAATTTTTTAGAATTCTTATAAAATTGTACAATGACACACGAATTAACTAATAGTAAATTAGAGAGAAAAATCACTAATTTATTAATGATCACTGCCATTCAATGTTAGGAATTCTATTACCTCCGCCAAAGTATTATATATTTTGCCAAAAGCGATTCACTATCATTATCAAATGTTTTAAACCGTTTTGACTTATCTTGAACGGTTAAAAAATTATAAAATGAAGTCTGGACCAAGTCGGAAAACTAGTCTGCCACTCCCCGCGGCCAATTTTTTAATAGTTGTGTAATTACTCGTATCACAACTCCTAGGTCCCTAACTGGTTTTCCTAGACGCAGTGGGTGTTGAAATGTTAGATTTTGCTCATTAGCATTTCTGTGACCTTCATGTGTCTCTAGTGCTGGAAAAATTATGGCTTGATCATTGCCTTTAGGTGAGAAATTTTGGCCAGGTTTTCACTGTTCCAAGTCGGATGGGTTTATATAGGAGTGGCAAACTCGTTTTCTGCCTTGGTCCGAACTTCCCTTTATAATTTTTTAACCGTTCAAGGTAACTCAAAACGGTTTAAAACATTTGATAGTGAATCGCTTTTGGCAAAATATAACATACTTTGGCGGAGGTACATAATTAGAATTCCTAACATTGGTTAAAAAAAACTCCTAAAAATTGTATCTTTCATTGCCGGACACTTCCTAGAGAGAGAAATAAACTTAATTCAAGTTTCACTGGTCACCATCGCGAGTTGTCAAAATTGACACAGTATACAAATCAATACCTAAGTACATTCATGCGTATGGAATTAGTTAAATTCGTATCACATATGAAAAAACGGTTCACATGGAATTAAAATTGTACAAATGATTGCGAAAAATGTATACAGAATCTTTTATCAATGAGTCAACGATCAAGGAATTAATAGATTTAGGTAAATTAAATCGACGCCTGAAGTTTTCAAAAAATTTGGGAATTGTTCCTCTTGCTCCAATCATGACACCAACCACTTCCACTGTTTCTAAGTTGTACTTCTCCTTCAAGTCAGGAATAGTTGGTTCATAGTGTGCGTTACCATTTTGTGCATGCACACAACAGATGATATATTCCCAACTCTGCATGAATTTAAAAATCTGGTTTTATCACACACACGAGAATAATGTTTGAAGTATTAGTGTGGAAAAAAAAAAGTTTGAGAGTGTGACCTCCATCCAGGAATACATTATATATCTGGTTTTACTCCTAAGAGTCCAGTCAAACCTTGCACTTTTCATTTTATCAACTCCAGCCTGAATAGTTACTAGAATTCTTGATACTCGCATGGTCATGAACAACCTCATTTTGTCATTTCAAAAATACTTGAACTACATTTTACATGGTTAACGGACAGTAAATTTATTTTCGTATTCGATTTCATTTCAATATCTCCGTTTTAGATTAACTAAACCACATTTTTCACCAAATTGACTAAACATCTATACAGAACGACAATGATTTCTGAGATCGCAGGAATTGTGTTTGTGTCGTTACTTTTCTGGTTTGTGCTTGATTACTTGAATCATCGGGGTAGACCGCCAGGTATGTACATATGGGCCGAAACGAATTCTGCATATACAAGCACAGAGTGGTAAAGAAAATGTGGGCCACTTTTGAGTGACACTAGCGGCGGAACACCTCAACCGATATACTCGAGACATATGGCGCATCATAAAGCCCCTGACATTCTTAGGAAGGGACAATTTCATCTGAATTCTAAAAATTTAAATTCGGGCAAAGAGGTCACAGTGAATAAATATTCTGGATAACCCATGGTCAGATGCAGTGAAGAGGGAGGCCATGGTAGGGTAGGGGTAGGGTGTCACATTTTGACGTTGGTCAAATGAGCTGTGAGTCGGACAAATAGGTCAAAAAGACCTCACGCAAAACAGTTACAGATTTTTGTGACAACCCTTCGGGCGTCACGACGTCATCGAATTTCATAAACCTAAAAGAGTTGTCAATTTTCGATGACCACTTAAGGCCAGAGGGGTGGCCACAAAAATCTGAGACTTGGTGTACGTTGTCTTCTTTGCCTCCTTGTTCGATTGGCACTCCATTTGACCTACGTCATAATGTGACACCCTAGCATGACCTTACTTGACTCCATGTCATCATGGATTATCCAGAATTTTTTTCACTCTGACCTTTTGACCCCTTATTCAAGTTTCTGGAATTGAAATTGAATTGTTCGTTACTCAGAATCGCAGGGGGTTTCGAATGAGACTTGTGATCTTTAGCAAGTCGGTCCAGGGGT
>JAQIXO010001675.1:0-11615 GCA_034700305.1 Protaphorura armata | reverse complement strand
ATAATTTTAAATTTCTGAAATTTTTTACAGGTGCAGAGCCTTAATCATGCATTCTCCCATGCTACAGAGTATTATATTAAATCCACCTTCACGATAAATCGGAAATTCATTTCTGATGTAAGGAAAGATTAACACTTCGCTTGTAGAGTCGGCATGGGGCTGACAATTTACTGATGCTGAATGCTGACATGCATACGTCGTAAACTGCTCAGTACCTAGTATTTTTAAAATATTATGATTTTTTTCAGACATTTTTCTGGCTTATCTCAATATTGGCTCTCCTCACGGCGTTCAGCCCGTTTCAATTACAGCGAGATGTCGTTACAGTCTGTAGCGCGGATGGAAATTGTGTGATGGTTCAACGTGCAAGGTAACATGTACTTTATTTATTAAATCTGTCCAACCCTGAAATTAACATATGGTCAATTATTTACCTCTCAATGTTGTACAAATAAATTTGGTGCTATAACATTTTGAAGCTTATCAGCGAGTAGAAAAAGGCAATATGGTTCAAATTAACGAGCCGCAATACAATACAGTACAGATATTTCCTGATTCATTGATCAGATTTGATATATAAAAAAACGATTGAGTATTCCGTTCTAAACGTTCCAGAGTTGCATGGAGAAGTGCTGGGAGTGGTAGTTCCAAGGAACAGGTCGCTGCACAGGCTGATGCAGAAATCAAAATTATAGAGGCAGCAATAACGACGGATTTTCCTATTACTGAGGAACGCACGACAGAAATTGTCACTACTAAGACAGCAATGGTCACAACTACTACAACCCCAACAGCAACAATGTCTACCCCACGTACTACGCCGACCACAATCACCACAATGCCGACAACAGCCACCACAATGCCGACCACTACTACCACACTGACGTTAACAACTGCAACGCCGATGAAAACTCCTACAACTCCAACAACCACCAGGACTACAACACCAATCCCGGGGTCACATTTTTGTAGAGATGATAAGGGTAGACAACTGGAGTTCCCGAATATCTGTAAAGACGGAAAAGCTTATCCTCCATACAAAATGGGAGAGAATTGTCCACGTTCCAGTACCGATTCGCAAATTCCATTTGATCTTGGGTTTTCACGCGTGGTGAATTGTAAAACTAAGATGCCACTGACGAAAGGAAAAAGAGACGATTGCCAGAATATTCCATTGCCTGACCTAAGAAATAGAGGTCTAGCAACCATGGTGCCTGTGCGGTTTGATAATGGCCCCTCAAATCCCAGTTTCGTACTTTGTTGTTATGATTATGGAATTTCGGGTCCGAATCGACCGCAGCAGCTTAAACGATGTAATCAGATTTCCTCCACCAGCGCCACTGCCAATTGTAAAAAGCCTGGTACAGACCGACAGCGAAAACCTTATTTATTTGATGATTTGGATCCTTGGATGCAAAAATGCATTCCCAATATAGAGTTAGGAAAACCAGACCCAAACTGTCAAAAAGTGATTAAGTGCCTGTGTGATGAACCCATTCCATCGACACTCAAAATACCAAAGAACTTGGGCCGCAAAAAAAGTGATCTCAAGAAATTCGTAGATATGTTTATGTTTAAGGATGTTTCTGACAAGATAAGCTGCAAATAATAATTTCTTCGCTATTCATAAATCAACAACTCCACCATTCGTTCGCCTCAACTTTCCACACTACTTAATCTTTCTTTTGGACTAATGAATTTGCTCAGATTTTCTACGGAGTCGACTCAAAAACTCATCAATGACCAGACTCACCGACTAAATATGAGTTTACTAGCGATCAAAAGAAATAATCTGTCTTAAAATATAATATGATTGTAACTATGACTTATAATAAAAGTTCAAGTATGTTATGAATGGTTGCCGAATGGAGCTGACATTACTTCAGCAATTCAAATACGACTCAACATCACTTCACACACAACAGTTCTCTAAGCTGTATTCACGTATAAGTCGAGATTCGATAGGTTAAGAGATTCGATTCAGATTTAAACTTATTGGGTTAAAAACGACGGAAAAATTCTAGCAACGATAACAGTACGTTCGACTATTGAAATGCAATGGTTTCAGATTAGATAGATAGGTAATAGCTTTTCTTATTTGGTCAAACTTTTCAGAATTAACTGTTTTAAGCAAGTGGACCATGTATGATAACAACCAAAGAAATAACAAAGAACAAGTGGTTTTTACAGAAAACTAACCAAAACATTTGCAATTCGAAGTATTATCATTATTATAGAACTTATATCAATCAAAACAATCAATCAAATGGTGTTTATTGTCAATTCAATTCAATGAGGTTATTTAAGTTTTGCTAATATTTAGTGAGTTGCAATTTTTCATAAATCGAAGACTTACAAATCATCATAATATCCGTAACACTGCGATTATAAGAATAAGGTAAAACAATTTTCTTACAATTTGTGGTTAAATTGTGATTTCTTTTGCTCGCTGAGACAACTTTTTCTTAATCCATATTATTGTTATGTATGCCAATCGTAACCAGTTTATCAGTCAAAGTACATTAGACATTCAGCCGTTGTCAAAGTCAAATACATCACAAGCAATATCATACAAACGATTATACAAACTGATTTCATCAACTTTCTTTACTATACATATTCCATTCTGGACAGTAATTTTACAATTTTATGTTCATCGGATGATCCGTTTCTTTCCTTAGTTAGTCTTATTGTTATATAGTCTTAGTCCGATTCGGCCTTAACCAATACAGACATTACGCAATTTACAATCAGTTACAATCCAAGCAAAATCATTTTGTTACATGTGAATTCACACGCGGCGCATAACTTTTTCATGATGTTCATGATGTTATCCTGTTTGTCTACTCCTACTTCACCTTTTTTGTGTATACAACAAGTATAATAATTCTCTACTTTGTAAATCTTAAAAATGCATGGAATAGTCACACAAAGCAATCTATCATTGACTCTGCTAACAAGGAAATGCGAAGGCTGCAGGCTTTACTGACTACAACCACAACAACTGCAGCAATTGTCTTGAGCAAATTCATTTAATGAATACTCGTTTAAAAGAATACACATTAACAATATTAATTTCTGTAGCATATAAATAATTTCAGCTGTGGTCTCAATTTCCATGTAATCCAATTTTGTGTGGGAAAAGCAGAACTGCGTATTGAATCAAAGTAAGCTAGGCCATCAATACAAGTATAGAAAACATGCATATAATCTGGGTACGGTATGGAAATTAAAAGATTCGAGACAATTCTACTTGCAAACACATTATTCTAGGTACTACCTAAGGTGGACTAAATGTTGAACTAATTTGATCTTCATGAGTATTGCAAAAATTGTGATAGACGGAAATAGTATATTGATTTTGTGACAAGTTAAAACCTACAAGAAATATACAACCCCTGCATTCCCGACTTGAAGGAAATATATCTGATGAGTCATATAGAAGTGATTGGATTATTAATAGGAGCCCGTGGTACAGTAACAACTTTCTTAGTTTCTTTGAAGTGTTTCGCAAGAATTTCCAGCTTCTAACAGCATTAAGAGATGAGGTTGTCCCATCGGCACTGAAAGGTTCTTAACGAATACTACACTAACATCTCTACTCAACCAAATGACAAACAACTATTCGTCAACAACAAATACAACTTTCAATGACTTATTTTTTATACAATTGAATTATTTAACCAGATGCCTATTTTGTAAAATTATGTTGGCTTGTCTACTGTGTCTTTAAGGCAACCTTCGATTGGAAGGCAGTATTCAATAAATTAATTTCCTCCCTGAAGCCTAAGATATAAATATAGAAAGATATAATTTTATTAATTTTCCAACAGAAATTGTCACTGCAGAAACAACACAATATTACCGGCAACTAAATTGTTTACAAACTTTCCGCCGTTGTTTTATTTCCCAACCCAATCACTCTGGGTATTCATTGCACATGAAACAATCAGGAAATTTTTCGTACGATTAATTTTCGTTCGTTTGGTTTGAGATTCAGAAATAATTTTCGACAAAAGTGTTCAAAAAATATTGAAAACTTGCACAACAGGAGTAAAACTACAAGAATATTCTACAAAATGGATGGATTTCCTACTATAAAAGAACTAAATAGTGTTACGGAGGAAGAGGAGAAAGTTCATCGAGTCCGAGGTACTCGTAAGAATTAGCAGGACTACAATGAGAAAGAGCGTCGTGACGGTGAAGATTCACGGAGACATCACCACCGTCGTTCAACACGTATTACTGAACCATCGAAAGATATTGAAACAGAAGGTGAAAAAGACGACAATTCACACAGACATCACCACCGACGTTCAACACGTATTGCTGCTGAACCGTCTAAAGTCAATGAAACAGAAGAAACCAAAGAAGAAAATCCAACGAAGCATCATAGACGAAGACATTCGCGTAGACATACACATACGCACGATGACAAACCTGACACGAGCAAGAAAGATGAAAAATTAGTAAACAGAGAACGGTCTCGCGGTCGTCGGAGACAAACCCACCACCAACATGCTCAGGTTGATGAAGATCCTAGTAATCAATCTGAAAACAGTTCAAAGAAACCTTTGAAAGAGAAAGAAACTAAACAAAACCCCGTTGCGGTAGATGCTATTTCACCCGACGAAGAGAAGCCATTGGAGAAAGTTGTCAATAAACCAAAAATAATTAAGAAACCGACTGTCCAGACGAAACCCAAGAATAAACCAGCAAATCTTGTCAAGAACAAAATTGTAAGGAGGCAGAAACCGATTGATCGTGAGGAAAACGCAAGTACGTCGCATGTAAAAGTGGCGGGCCGGAAAGTAAAGGTACACAGAGAGGATCATCCGTCAGACTCCTCATCTGCGGACAGTGATCCAGAATACTATGATAACGAACGTGATGATGAATGGCTTGGAACTGAGAAAGAAAAAGTTTTAGTCCACGCAGTGGTTCGAAAACAAACTCTAGTCTTGTACGTGAATACTTTCTAAATATTTATACATCAAATATCTTACAAGAAAATTTGTTCGATAATTAAAATTCCACCTAACTTTTCCATATATTGTTTTGTAGGAAAAAGAAATCAAAGCTGGAACTCGGAGCTGCTGAGTTCATGGATCGAATGAGATTTTTCTGGTGGTAAGGGCAACATAATAGAATCTGTCTAATTGTGGCCACACTATAATATCAATAATATAGTACATACTTATTTTCTCTAAATCCACCAGGTGGCTCAGACTGGGCGGACGTATGCCATTCCAGACCTACAAAGAAGACAGAATTATCAAGTTTAAAATCAACAAATGGTCCATCCCATTTGTATATTTTGCTTTTACTTCCTTCTTACTCACAGTCTGCACAACTGCATTGGCCTACAGTTTGGTTCAATTCTATTTTCTTCGCGAAAAGATAAATGTCAACTCATACCAGTAATTAAATGATAAACATAATTCTAATCCCTTAAGTCTTTTCTCTTGAGTCAGGAATGTTCTGTAAATAATTAGACATATATTTTAGACACATTTTGCATGATTCCATTAGTTACAACTGTATGTCATCCAAACTGGTCACTAGTTGCAAATGATCTATTAATTTTTCTCCCTAGACGCGTTGAAGAAATTGAGACTGACAAATATTGGGTCTACGTGCTTGCGACATTGATCACGAGCACAATTTCTAGTTCTGTGAGTCTGGAGATTATTTTTGATGACGGATATATAGTGGCAGACTTCTTGACTAGATGGAATCTTGCCATCAGTACTATGAAGTACAGACCAACCAGGGGTCTTCGAACACACTTCTGGATAAATGCTGGAGCATTTATTATCTACTCCACAGTGTTGATTATTTTATTCTTCGTGGATCCCAGCAGTCGATTTCATGTGCCAGCGGTCAGAGGCGCGTCTGGTCTGATTGGAACATCAATATTTCTTCCTTTCTATCCTGGAATTCGTTTTAGCCCAGAGTTTGTTCACTTGGAAGGGTTTGGATTATTCGTCCATCTGTATTGTGCGTATTCATCACGATCTCTCCTTCTTATGGTCACATTACACTGCCAAGCATTGGTCAATATGTCCAAACGTTGGAATCTACGACTGGCCTATGTACTTGGAACCCGTTAGTCCATTTCACATATAAACGTATCATTCGCAATGCATATTTAGCATCGGTGTGGCCTGAACTACTGTAACTTAAATGTAATCTAGTCCATCACCATATGAAGAGTGAGAAAATTGTAGCCGTCATTTCGTTTCCAAAACTTTTTCTGGAGCACACAGTCATCGTAGGATTACTGCGACACACCGGAAAAATATTTGCAGTGGGCTTAGGGATTTTCTATACCCTAAGGGTACGTGTTTTATAACCTGTCAGACTGAAACTTTGAGTGTTTCAAATTACATAACAAGGCAATAATCAGTGAAATTCTTAATTTGCACGAAATTCCGTTTCGGATTCAGATGGCGGAGCTAGTGGTTCTAGGTTTTCGTGTGATGACTTACTTTATATTTCCACTGCCGAGATTTAACGGAACAATAGTACCAGGAATTCCTGACAACCTCCCACGTGTCTCGGTGAAAAATATTTTTTTATTTTGTTCCCATTTTGGATTCATTTGTGTCTAACAGTTTAAAAATTAACTGGCTCTCAATTTGCGTATATAACACAGTTTACAGATCCACCCGGATTACTTGTTGGGTCTGCATGCTTCCTGCTTTTAATTTCCACAGCAGAATGGTTCATTACGACAAGACTAATTGCAAGGTGTGGTGACACCGTAAGTTGTAAAGCTCGTAATCATAAAATTGAAATAATGTATAAAAAATGTACATTCGACTATTGAAATGCAATGGTTTCAGATTCTGGATGGTTACAGTTTTATTCGTCGGTTTGGACTCATTCTCTCCAAGACTTCTCGGCGAAGACGATTTGTGGGTCCAAAAATTATTCAGATAATATCAATGTCATTAAACTTCATCTTCTAATTTTTTCGCTACCTTAACAGGTGCAGAGCCTAAATCATGCATTCTCATCTGCTACAGACTATTACATAAAATCAACTTTCACAATAAATCGGCAATTCATCTTTGATGTGAGTCCACAGTCAAGCCAATTACACAAATCGTCAGTAAAATAAAATCTGGCTGTGTAAATGAAAGTTCTATGTTTTCGCTTTTCCATATTGTCTCTTCATGAGGACCCTCCTGGCTAATATATTATTAATATATATTACATTTTTCAGATGTTTTTCTGGCTAGTATCCATATTGGCACTTTTGACAGCATTCAATCCACTTCAATTACAAACTGACGTCGTTACAGTTTGCAGCGTAAATGGGAATTGTGTCGTCGTTCAACGTGCTAGGTAAGCAAAATCATTTGTTCAGGTGTCACCTCACACGTGACGCACAACATTTGATCAAAATATTATCCTCTTCGTTTACTTCATCTTTTTCGTGTGCAAGTATAATAATTGCTCTATTCTATAAATCTTAGAATTGCATGGAATAGTGGAGGAGTTGGTGGTTCAAAGGAATCCATTGCTGAGAGCGCTGACAAGGAAATGCGAAGGATGGAGGCTTTGTTGAGTAAAACGACAACCACAACAACCAATACGCCGACAACTACAACAACCAATACGCCGACAACCACAACTCCAGCGGCACCTGGTTTCCCTTGCACCGGCTCAACTACCCCAGGAAGTCAACTGTACATTTGTAACGGTACAGAAGTTGTGAGGTATCGGGTGTACGATGGTTTAGGATTTGAGATAAAATCAACTTTGGAGAAGACTATTAATTGTGTCATGGATCCATATCCTGAATCAAATGGACCTTACTATGATTGTTTTGGAAATCTTCTCAATGATAGAGACGACTGCGGAATGCTCAACTTTGGCGCTTCGGTGGGAAGTTCTCCGACTAAAAAATTATTCCGACTCGAAGAATTCGTCCCTTTCCCCGCTCCGTTCAATAATCTCTCATGTCACAATTTCGACGTGTCATTCTATCCAAATCTCACGGGACGCGACGATGTATGGTTTCCTTGTGGTATGCCATTTTGGTTTGCAAGATTCGCTTGCAACGCAAGCGGTAGACCAAATCCTATTCCGATCCCTACGGTGTCAGAATTTCAAACCCTTCTAGCTAGTCAGATTCTGGAAGATGGTAAACAGTTTGCACAAACTGTTTGCCCAGGAGGTACAATGATGCTACAAGGAGCTCTCGGAGTCAGAACGTATATTTACTCACAATTTGTACCCGTTCAATTGCCACCTATACCTCCACCGGCTCGCCGATATTTTCCATTTTTTCATCCGGAACTATTAAGTGAACATGTCAACATATCATACGTCCGTGGTTGCATCGGCACTTTCACTGGTCTAATCCCACTCTTTCATGACGAATGTGGGGGTATAGATACAGTACGAGACTTAGGATTTAAGCCAGGGACTAGATGCTTCTCGAACATATACGACAACTTTATCACGTGTACTTCAGAGAATTGTCGAGAGTGGATGGGATGGTTCAACGAAAATAAGCCCGTCTTCTAATTAAATTAAATATAAGAATTATTTAATTTTTTCCATGTACTATTCTGTCCGAGTGGAATGTACGTCTAATAATAATATCTGTATTAAGGAAAACGACTAATTAGAATGTGAAACCTTGAGTAAAAACGACTTATTTAAATCACCCGTCATCAGATTCGATCACTGCATTCAATTCTCTCTCACTACAAATATTGTCAACTCTTGCTGAATTTTTTAAGTTCAATTAATTTTTTAATTCATGAAGAATCATACATTCGGTTTCTTTATACTGTCAAATAGTGACACGAAATGATGTACCCAGTTACAGCAACTAGAAACCAGAAAAAATTGCTAGCGGTAACCAAATTGTTTATAAAATATCTGCAGTTTGTTTAATTTCGCAACTGAACCACACACTCTGGATCTCATCTGAAACATTCAGGAAATTTTTCTTTGGATTAATTTTGGTTCTTTTAATTTGAGATTCGGAAATCATTTTCATAAAACCAAAGTGATATTATAGAGAATGGACGGATTTCCTACCATAAAGGAGCTAAAGAGTGTTACGGACGGAGAAGTGAAAGTCCGTCGCGTCCGAGGTACTCGTAAGAATTTGAAAGACCAAGAAGAAAAGGAACGTCGCGACGGAGAAGGTTCACGAAAACGTCACCATCGCAAACGCAGCATAGAATCATCAAAAGATAAAGATAATCAGGACGAAATTCCTACAAAACGCCGAACACATAAACACGATGACGACAACCAAGATACGAAAGATACAAGATCAGAAATACGTGATAATCCTTCAAGGCATACGCATACCCGTCGTCACCACGGGAAGGATAATGAAGATCCTAATGCCCAATCAGAAATGAGTGTAATGAAACCGTCCGAGTCTGAGATTAAAGATGAAAAACACCATCGTCATCGTTCCAAACAGAAGAAGAAAGAAACCACACGTGACCCTAACGCTGTAGATGCAGTTGTGCCGGATGAAGAGAAGCCGACGAAAAAAGTTGATGATAAACCAAAAATTACTAAGAAACCGGCTGTCCAGACCAAAGCCAAGAAGAAATCTGCAGTATTTGCCACCAAGAAGCAAATTGTCAAGACAGAGGAACCACCGATTGATAGTGTTGTAAATCCACTGGTTGAAGGTCAAGCTCCAAATAAGGCACGTGTAAAGGTAGTTCGCAGGATGACGATAGGCAGACCGATTCATCCGTCCGATTCCTCACCTTCCGACCGTAGTCCAGAAAACTATGATAAAGAACGTGATGATGAATGGCTTGGAACTGAGAGGGAAAAAGTTTTACACAATGCAGTTGTTCGAAGACACGTTCTTGTCTTGTAAGTGAGAAACACAAAGACTTCACGAACGATACACAATTATTATTGATCAACAATTTTACTGTTTACAGGGAGCGGTATTCAAAGTTGGAGGCCGGATGTGCTGAGTTCATGGATCGAATGAAGTATTTTTGGTGGTAAGAATGAAACAAGAAATAAAATGTAGACAAATTCTGTAGAGACAAATTTACTGGATACAGATTTGATCATGTATTATTTATAAATTTCCACAAGGTGGCTCAGACTGGGTGGACGTATGCCATTTGTGACATACAAAAAAGGCAAAATCGTCAAGTTTAGAATCAACAAGTGGTCAATTCCATTTTTATATTTTGCTCTAACTTCTTTCTTCCTCACTTTCTGGACAACAACAATGGCGTACAGTCTGATTAAAATATTTTCTAACAGTTCAAATTCTGCTGAGAGTGAGATCAACTTGTATGCGTAATTTAATTACAAATTAAAAAAATAATTTTTTTTAATTGATAATTAATTAATTCATGAAATAAGAGTTTATTTTATGTAGAGAGGTTGAAAGACTGGAAGTGGACAAATATTGGGTCTACGCATTGGTGACCCTAATAACTTGCACAATTTCAAGTTCCGTGAGTTTGGCATCCATTTTTGATGACGGATACATACTGGCTGACTTCTTGACTAGATGGAATCTTGCCATCAGTACTATGAAGTACAGACCAGTCCGGGGACTTCGGAGACACTTTTGGATAAATGCGGGGGCATTTATTATCTACGCCACAGTGCTAATAATTTTATTCTTCACGGATCCAATTAGTCCGTACTATGTGCCAGCGGTCAGAGGCGCGTCTGGTCTGATTGGAACTATGATATTCCTTCCATTCTCTGGTGAAATTCGTTTTAGTCCTTTATTTCCACACGTGGAAAGACTTGGATTATTCGTTCATCTCTATTCGGCTTATTCGTCCAAAGTTGTCCTCCTTATGGCCACAATGTACTGTAAGGCATTGGTCAATATGTCCAAACGATGGAACCTTCGACTGGCTCATGTTCTTGGAACTCGTGAGATTACATTACTCAAGTGTCAAAGCACTACCGTCAAAATTTCTGCTTATATTATTTTGAAAAATTCTGTTCTAGTGCACCGAGATATGAAAACTCAGAAAACCATAGCCGTCATTTCGTATCAAAAACTATTTTTGGAGCAAACTGTCATCGTTGGATTTTTGAGACATACCGGACGAATATTTGCCGTGGGCTTAGGGATATTCTATACACTCAAGGTACGTACAAATACAATAGTGCATCTAAAATGAAATAGCATCGCGGGTTCCTTATATTTTTATCTGGCTAAATTGAATTAATGTCGTTTATAATTTATTTCTTGAATGTACAAATCCGAATGTTTTGATTTATTAGATGGCGGAGCTAACGGTTCTGGGCTATCGTGCGATGAGTTATTTTATATTTCCGCAACCAGTTTTCAATGCAACGACTGTTCCAGGCACACCGACGTACCTTCCAGCTATTTCGGTTAACTATAGAATGATAACTGTTTTTGACTAGATATATTCATAACGTTTTAAGTGCAAGTAGCCTAATACCTATGTTTGGATTACACAATATAGTACACGGATCCTCCAGCTTATCTAATTGGGACTTCTATTGTCATGCTTCTCCTTAATCTCACAGAATGGTTCATTACTACCCGACTAATCGCAAATTGTGGAGACACCGTGAGATTATCGGATCATCGGAAAATATAATGA
>JAQIXO010001674.1:0-11615 GCA_034700305.1 Protaphorura armata | reverse complement strand
AGCTTGTGATTTTTCCTAAATATATTAACATTACATGCATGCCCAATGCCTAACACATGTCTACCCTCCCCTTAAGACAAATGAAAGCGAATGTGAAAATGTTGATAGGTACAGGGATATTTAATTTTGAACAGAATTGGATTATCAATCGGCAAGTGATTGTTGGATATCCGAGTTTCAATTTTGCAACTTGTAAACACTCTGGAAAGAAAGTTACATTTAATATCTACATAGATCCATACAGCTATGAATTTTGGTATTTATTCATTCTCACAGTTATTTTAATCCCATCCATTCTCTACATTATTTATATTACCAAAATCTCAAAATTTGAACGTGAAGATAGGGAATGGAATTTTATTTATAATATATTTGCTGTGATGATTGGAAGTATCATTGAAAATTCACCAGACCCATCTCCTCAAATCAAGAAAAATCCTACCTTGCTGTTCGTGTATAAATTTCTCATTGGACTTTGGACCCTCATTGGAATTTTCATAACGAATGAATATCGAAATTTATTTGTTGTTGATTTACTCGTTCCATTACCAGTACGAGGAAACTTAACCAAATTTAATGAGACGAAAACCTTTCTATTGTATTCCTCAGTGTATTTTACCAATAGAGTAGGTGAACATAATTATGGTGAAAATATGTTGTTCATTGGCAACGATGTAGTTCAAAATTGTGAAAGTGGATACTGGAAACCTAATAAAACATTCAGTGAAAGATTGAGACCTAACATACCTGAAATTCCAATCTACTGCTCAAACATCACAACTATTTCTGAAAAGTTTGGTAGTAATAAACCACCGTTTTCAACACTTTGGTTCTTGATTTCAATTCGTAACAAAACAATTCCATGTCAGTTTGCAGATTTCATTCTATATCCAAATTCTAGAGGTAATAAACTTGACCCGGAGAGTATTTACGAAAGAACTGCTTTGAGTTGTGGAAATCGTGGAGTGGCTGATGAGAATATTGAACTTGACTCATTCATTGAATATACAAAGTTAATAAATAAATCCGTGCAATTTAGTAAAGGAAAAGAAGCTCTACTTCGGTACCCTGAGACTTTTGAATTCACAGAATATAATTGGAACCATGAATACTTTTACAAGCGTTTTCATCTAATTTTACAATCTGGGATTTACAATATTTGGAAAAAGTACTGGTACATTCATTCACCAAGCGTTTGGGAAGAGGCTTTACAAAAATTAAGGAAGGACAAGGAAAGGTGGAGTGAGGATTCCCCTGTGAGTGCTCTATCCATGGAATCCACATTGACAACAGCATTTTATATTTGTCTCATTGGACTGTGTGTTGCGTTCATCTGTTTTGGAGTCGAACTCTGCAAACACTTTCTAATAACTCAATTATACATTATTAAGTTATCAGCATCTTTAGTATTTCAAATTTTAGCTGTTAAATAATGTATGATATTTAATTATATTTTCCTTAAGGTAGAAGCACTATTATGTATCATATATTCTGCATGCATATTAATAATTAAGTAAGTAACACTATAAATTTTTAACTTTAAATTGGGTGTCCTCCAGAAGAGGTCAGCAATGAATGCGCGAAATCCTTGCTTTAACCTAACTAACGGGCACGTGAAGAACGATATTGTTGACTCATTTTAAATAATTATACTCAGACAATTATAAACTATGGAGTTTTTTTTGGGGCGAAACACAAGAAAACAAAAAAAAAAAACTTTAGGAATTAAAAAGATTTGCTAAAATACAAGTCATTTTTATGAAAAACTTTATCTACTATTGGAATTATCATATATATTTTGTAATTGATTGATGATGTATAAATGCTGATTACGTTGGTTCGAATAAATAAAAAGAAAAAGTTATCATCATCTGCAATATATTAATACGAAATTCTTAAATATTTAGTTGTGTGGTGAATAGGGCATCCATATCCGGATGGGTTTCATGTATCCGGATAATGAATAATCCGAAATTTATCGTCCGGATTATCCGGATAATATCTGGATATTTATAGGCCATTTGAAATCCATGTAAGTATGAGAGCCAAAAATTTATTTTTAGTTTTGACGAACAATTTTTGTTAATGAACATTTTGAAAACATTAATCAAAGTTTCAGCTGTAAATGACAAATCAGAAGATACAAAACTTTAAAGGAAATTGATTTTTAAATTTTAGTTAATTTTTTTTGGCGACATGCAGTCTTATGGGCCATAATATCCGAAAGTATCCGGATTTCGAATTATCCGAAATCCGGATACAGTATCCGAAATGATTCCGGATTTGGATGCCCTAGTGGTGAAGGAGGTACAGTGCCAGTCGCTCAAATAGACTTACAACTGTATTTATACTAAACTTGAATTAAGTTTAGAAAAATATGAATGTAACACCTGAAAAATATCCCTTGTGAAACAAACTTTAGTTTTTAATCTCAATTTGCCTTTTTCCCATGTTTTACATTGAAATCCTCTTTTATCTGATGAAAGTTAAACATGCATATGTCCACAAAATCCCACTGCGAGTTAGTTTTTTTAAACACACGTTATGATGATGTGGCTGATTGTGAGTCCGTTGAACCATTTCCAAGGAAAACCCGAACCGGGAGATGAAAAACCGAAAGGTGTGTTTCTGAAAAAGGAACAACGAAACCCCTGGACTTTCTCTATCCTCTTCAACGCACACATCCCAGTTCACATTTTGATTTCAAGGAGAAAACATCGTTGTCAATCATTTACTGAATTTATCCACTTGTCAACACTTTGGAGTTTTCTTTGAAAATTTGAAAAAGAATTATTTTGACAGTTTGCGAGCCAGAAAATTTTAAAAATACGTGGTTGGTCTAATTAAAATTGGCATTTTGTAAAAGAAATATTCAGATGAAATTGACACGTACTTGGCTCTGAAGTTTCCTCGTAAACCAATTCCAACCCATAAATTACATTAATTCGGATTTTTTAAGTGTGTCGTTTATCGTTTGTATTTGGTACAGCTAATGGCTATTAATTTCAATTTTACTATTTGACTTACGGCATACTTCACGTATTGCAGCACAAAGGTACATCCTTAGACGTTTGTGGTCAATTTGTCAGCATTAGATGTTGGATTTGGATTAATATTCTACATTTCAATATACACCCATGGAAAAAGTACACCTGAATTTAATAGTTATTATTTATTTGATGAATTATATTTTTTAACAACGACGGTAATACATACAATAAAACCTCCTTTCCCTAGCAGTGAAATGTTAATCCCAGATCGCCAATATTTTGTATAATAAGTTGGAGCTACAATAGTTGGTCTGTGGTTCGGAACTTTATCCATTATTGAAACTTCTGGAAACGCCTATTTGGTGCCCAATAGGTTGTTTGTCAAGTTTATTTGACTAAATTTTGCATATATTGTACAAAGTAATAAAACAAACAAATTAAATGTCCATAATTAAGCTGCAAGAATTCGTCAAAACGAAATAAATAATCATATAATTTATTTATACCAGGGAAAATTTTCCATTACATGGACAAAGTTATAAGTTAAATTCCATTTAACTGTCTTCGGTTCTACATTTAATTTTTAAACACGATTCGGCTTGGCATTCGGAATTTTATAAAAGATTCACCGTGCGTGCCTTGAAAACTAAAAGACACTCAACCTATTCTCAAACTGCAAGAATTGTCCATTAAAGGCTATAGTTTTAAAGGGTTTTCTGAATAATGGAAGAATCATTTAAAAGTAATAAAATATTTAAATACATGGAGCTGGGAGTTGGTTTGTTTTTATAAATAAGCATTCGTGATTTATTCAGCGAGCCTTTTCAATTCCAAGATCCAGTGAAACCCGTACGGTAGAAAATTCAAGCACTTAATCCCCAGACATTGCATCGGTAGTCAAAGTCCGGTCAGGAAGGACACATCAAATTTTTTGGAGACATTGTGTCAAAAAGCACCACTATCTGTAATAATGTTGACCAAGGAAGCTTATAAGCGAATTAACCTTGCATTTGGAATTTGCAAGATGTTTTGCGTTTTGCCAAAATGGTTGGACGGAGAGTCGAAATCATTCGTTGCATTCAACTACAAGATACAGAGCAATGTGAGCAAATTTTGGCTCACCCTTTGTGTACCTGTGATCATTTACCTGGATATCCGGGTTTCACTCGACTATTTCTACATTGGAATTTCACTTCAAGATTTGGTGACAATTTTGTTCTACACGTTTGGATCAACTGCTTTGACGATTAGTTGGATTGTATTCATTCAAGAGTTTGAAGTAGTTGAGAATCTGCATCAAAATTTACTCGGTATGGATCAGATGTTTCAGGGTAAACTACATAATTATTTAAAAAACGATCAATTTTGTGCATTTCAAAGAATCGCTGCGCTGATACAAAATATTTCTTTTATTTGTCGCAGACACATTCCTAACCCCACAAGAGGTTAAAAATCTGCAAAAGAAATTTTCACTAGTAGTCCTAATTTCAAATGTTTTTGAACCACTCTCAATCATCCTGGCATTTTTCAGTGGACTACATTTTTACGAAAACTATGATCCAGGCTATCGTTATTTCTAACTACATTTGATTGATTGATTGATTGAGAATATTCTTCGTTTTAATAGATGTCCAGTGAGAATACACCTAAACTTAACAGTTATTGTTTATTTGATGAATTATATTTTTTAACAGCGACGACGAGCCACTATGCAATATAGGTACATACAATAAAACCTCCTTTCCGTAGCAGTTGCAGTGAAATGTTAATCCCAGAACGCCCATATTTTATTTATTGTGTATAATAAGTAGGAGTTACAAAAGTTGGCCCTATTTTTATCCTTATATAATTATTTAAAAGACGATAAATTTTAATGTGTGCATTTCAAGGAATCCCTGCGCTGGTACAAAATATTTCTGTTATTTGTTGCAGACATTCCTTACCCCACGAGAGGTTAAAAATCTCCAAAAGAAATTTTAATAGTGGTACTAATTTCAAATATTTTTGAACCACTCTCTATTATCCTGGCATTTTTCAGTGGACTACATTTCTACGAAAACTATGATCCAGGCTACCGATATTTCTATGCACCATTCAAGTATTTATTTGGACACTCAACCTCATCATTTCTCCATAAAATTCCATTCATTCTTGTATACATGGCATTTGTTCGTCTTGTGTGTGGATTTTTATTTATTATTGGAATTGTTGCTACAATGTTCTTTGATAGCACTCCATTCTGGCTAAAACGACTCTACAGCACAGAAATCATTTTGAAGTATTCCCTGGCAGAAATCATACAAAAATACAATATCCTCTTCATTTTTAACACTCATGTCAATTACTCCAGATTCAATCAACACATTTCATCCATTTTATTTACTGGAGGATTTTTTTGTTTTATTTTTGGTAATTATTCTCCCATTCATCTTTTCATCCATTCATCCAATTTGAGTGGAAATTTATTTGCACCTTGTTTGTCTCTCTTGGGATGGGCTTTACTGGACGTTTGGTTCATTGAAGGAGGAAAACTAGAAATATATTCAAAATATTTTGTAGACACATGGAAAAAGGAAACTCAAAATTCCAAGGTTGGAAAAAGAATATTGAAAAGCTGTCGCCCCTTGAAATTGACTATTAGGAATTTTTTCCGTTTAAACCGTTCAACTGTCGTATCTTATATACAAAATATTTTGGACAAAACGGTAGAGTTGTTACTTATGTAGAAGTAGAATTTCTTAATTGTATAAAAATAAACAAACAAATAAAATCATTTTTCTTATCGCAACAAATCGCTAGTCATCTAAATTCTTGTGCATTGTAAAAAAAAAGTGGCTACGCTACGAGTGAAGGTAAAAATACTACAGGGTGATTCAAAACAAAGGTTGAGAAACACAGTGCTTGTGCTACTTGACCTGCTTCGGATCTACGGAGGAAAAGAAGAGAATCTGTACATGATATTGGTATATTTCAATAATAATTACAAAAAGTATTCGACGCGTATATTATTATTGTAATAATAGTTACACATATGTATGACATGACAAAGAAAAAAAATGTGTAAGACATCACTCCGTCTATTTTCTGATCGCTTTCAATTTAATTTATCTAGGCTATATGGTTTATACGTATATGTTTACTGGTATATTAAATTGGACAAGATAAAAAAAATTCCCGGAAAATTTTCTATCCGGTATCGATATTATAATTATCCTTCGGACATCGACTATGTATTGACGAATTTTAACTAAATCCTGGAAATGGAATTTCGTTTACAATATCATAAAATATAGGAGAAAGCAAAAATAATACGAAATTAACAACTCCCGACTTTATTATTTTGCTCCGTGGACTAATTCTTGAAAATCACGTGAAACTAAAGGAATATCACTTTAATTTTGACATTTTTGCTTTTGTTGCAAATTAATTTATATTTAAGCGTTTCTGATTTCAACAGGTAGAGACGCACAGACAATGGTTCGGCCAGTCTCATCCTTCACCAAAGCGGTACTGACTACATTGAGCTGAAAAGTAATGATGCAGATTGTACCGTTGGGCGAAAATTATGGAAACCTTGGAAATAGCAGGGGAATAATGTATTAATTTTGGTTACCGTTGGAATGTATGATTCAACGTTTACGACTCGTTTATAAACAAAGTCAGTCATCGGTTCTTCTGGACAAGTTCCAACTTCCAATGATTCACATGCATCTCCTTCGTACAAAGTGATTGGGATTCCAAGGACGGTGGCCTTCACGGTGTATGGCAATTCAGAGACAGCGGTTTCTGTAACATTTAAATAAAAAAATATTGAAAATTGTAATTTGAATTCTTCTTAATTCTATAACAATTTATGTGAGACATTTACGGTTGGGTTTTACGTGTTTGTCCAGCTACCGCGAGATTGTAGTCTATTCCCTTGTAAATGATACACGGTTGAGCATCACATCTAGTCAGGGTAACGCCAGTAATGACAGGAGTGGATAATATTTAATACCAGGAATAGAATATTAGTATTAATTTCTATTTTTAAAAAATCATTCCTCAGATCCAATTTCGAGCTTTCTAGCTCACCACAATCGTCATAGTCCAAATTAGCTGAAACAGATACGACGACCAAAAGAAAAGCAATAATAAGTTTTCCGTACATTTTGAGGGCTCAGCAAGTATTTTGTACAGTTTGAGTAATGTTCGTTCGGTAGTTTGAAGAATGATGTTTCGAAAATACAAATTCGTATTCAAACAAGACCTGGAGTACTCTGAAAATTCATGCAAATTTGGAAGTATTTATATGGAAAATTGACCTTGCTAAAAATAGGTACAATGAATTGTATTTGAATTTGAATTTCATTCAGAATTGTTCAAGAAAAATTCAAATTAAAAAATACCAATTGTTTGTACACCATACGAAGTATGTTTTCGTTTGACAACGTATCAGGCACAGTCACAGAACATTCAGCAAAAAGAATATCAAGTATCAATACGTGCATATTGATACAATTAACAATTGATAATTTGTTGAGGCCATTTGTTCAAAAATGACATCGTCAAAAGGTCAATCAGTCGTTGAGTAGAAATGAATTTCTCAAAGGAATTTGTGATTTCAACATTTAACACACAATACCTCATCTATCTCTGATGACGGGTGTTCATTTCAATTACAATATTGAATATTTATTTTTAGTGCGAATCGTATGCAGTCGACTCACAAATGGTTGTCGAGATGTCGACCAAATTAACGTAGAAAACTCAAGAGCGAGATACCACGGAAATTTAGGACACAAGAATATCTATACCATCATGGAATATGCTATGGCTGTCTGATTAAATATCATTTTTGTTCATTGCACGTGTATTTAATGCATCAATTTCTAGAAAAACAAAGGTACGACATTGACACGTTCGCTTGCAAATGCACTTCCGCCTTCTAATGCGATTTATATCCAAAATTGAATAGAGTTGGAATTGAATTTCTTGAATTATTGAAATTCTTTGTGTTTTGGTCATCATGCATTGCCTTAACACTTAAGATCACTATCTATATTAATTTCTAAGATTTCTGTATGTAATCTTGAAGATAGTATATTATAATGCACCACGCAATTAAACTGTTTGCAATAAAATGTGAATTGCATCAAAAATGTTTACAGTTTAAATAATTTTTGTAGCTTTCTGATTGCTGATCTTGCCTTTCATATTACAATTTTACCTCTGTGGTTGAAAATTTGCAAATTGATTTAGCTTTGGCAAGATCCTACAAGTAGTTTGGAAAAACTCCAAGAGCAAATATTTATGTAGGGAAATGGTTGAAAATTAAGAATTAAGAATACATAATTCATCAAGGCCCTTGTTCTCGAAATAGTATCTCGGACCAGAACGCATGTCTTGCTGAATTATTAAACACGAAACAAACCAAAATCCTTGAAATCGAGAATTAACTTGCCAAGTCGAAGAATTTCTATTGAACATGCATTTTTTCATTTCACAGCCGTACATTACGTGTGGTATCATCTTTGGCATCATTAATTACAGTTTTGATGTTTGTGACATTTATTGGCGTATTTTTCCACTTTCCATTCGTGGTGTTTTTAACCTCAAATATATATCATGGGATCGACAAAGTAGTTGATTACTAAAAAAATTACATAAATTATACTAAATTCTCCAGAAATTTAACCACAGAGTGAATAATTTAATATGATCATGCAGCAAAATACATGCATTCTACTCTAATTAATCAATCAATTCTAACCACATCACCGCAACGGATCTAATGACCCGACACAGACCGACCTGGAGTATAAAAGTATGAGGACTTTCCATCTTAAAATCACACTACACATCGAATTAATTCAGTAACCAGAACCCCACACAGACACATACATGGCCAAACTAGTACTATCAATTCTTCTTCTCGTGGCCATCGGAGTCACCAATATTGACGGTCATGGTCGTTTCATGAAACCACCGAACCGTTCGTCCCTTTGGAGATTCCCTGAATTTGCTCATTTGAATCCACCTGCCAATTACAATGACAATGAATTATTCTGTGCTGGAATTCATCAAGAACAAGTTGTCGGCAGTAACTGCGGTGTGTGCGGTGACCCCTTCTCCCAAGCTGTCCCAAGAGACAACGAATTTGGTGGAAAATTCTACAAGGGTATCATCACTGGAAATTATCAATCCGGTCAGGTAGGCACTTTTACTTTTAATGTAATACGGAAAATTTAGACATGTTGAAAAATGAATATAATGACCTATTGCAACTCCTCACATTTATTGCGCCATAATATTTCAGGTGATTGATATCGAAGTGGAGCTAACGACTGGACA
The DNA here is from genome assembly GCA_034700305.1 of Protaphorura armata. NCBI lineage: Eukaryota > Metazoa > Arthropoda > Collembola > Poduromorpha > Onychiuridae > Protaphorura > Protaphorura armata. The sequence continues at coordinate 2,292 of JAQIXO010001674.1, read as the reverse complement.
TTTGGGATACATGGAATGGAGACTTTGTGACAATCCTCAAGGTGGAGAGACTCAAGCTTGTTTCAATAAGTACTTGCTTCAAAGGGCTGATGGTGCTGGTTCAAAGATACCAGTGGATCATGGTACTGGGTGGTACAAGACTCAACTACGACTTCCAGGTAAGAATTTGTATCTCAAACAGTAAATTGGTCACCATTATTGGCCACGTATGAGCAGTTGTATATAATGGTCAATGTTCTACCAAATTTCTGTGTAACTCATTACTCATAAAAATGTAGTCGAAAAAAACACTCATGCATGCGTTTCCGAATTTCCGATCTGGAAGTATGTTCGTTTAATATATTGAACTCTAATTTTCTTAGCTGGCGTGAAGTGTGCTCAATGTGTCATCCAGTGGAACTACAGAGCTGGTACGCTAGGTTAAGCATTGATTCTGAATATTTTATTTTATACCAAAAATTTTGGTCGAATTAAATAGTTCAAATGAATTAAATTATTGATTGCTTATTGTATTTTTAAAATCATAGGAAATACTTGGGGTGAGTGCAATGACGGTACATCTGGCCCTGGTTGTGGAGCACAGGAAACTTTCCGGGGTTGCTCTGATGTCAGTATCAACTAATAGGCACTACCAAATATTGGACATTGGACACAAGGGCAGAGGTCATTCAGAAGAGATATAAAATTACACAGGTATGATATTTTTGACTGGAGAGTGAAAAGTAATAATCGTGAAATGATTTGTAGTGTTAAAATTAAATCATTGAACGTGCCAAAATAAAACCAAACAAACAATTTGATTTATCTTATTTCTGCAATGATATACTACATATTTTCGCGGGTTTAGTAGCGGGTTAAATTTTTTGGACCGATAGTACAACATTGTTTGCCAGATTCGATTGTAGCGACTGGACACTGCCATCTCATCCTCGCAAATTAAGTTTTAACGCAAGAAACATTAAATTTGATTAAAATTTTAAAATAGTTTCAGTTTGAATTCAATTTAACAAAAAAAAACAAAGGAATTTTTTAGTTCGATGCATCTTTCAGCTTTACAGACTCGTATCTTGCAATTCCTCTACGATTTCAGAGATTTGCATTTTAGGAACCCTTAGATCCACACTCCACACCTTAGCGTTTGCGTCGCTTAACATGACGCGTCCCGTGTGCAAGAAACCTATCGTCTAAATTGCTATATTTCAATAATAATAAAAAGAAACATTCGACGCATAACGTTGAAATTGCTACACCTAGGCATAATTTACATTATTGAAAAGTTGTAGCAATTTTATTTCTCAATGTTCAATTATTGGCACGAATTGCGGTTTTGTGTAAAAGGTAAAACTATATGTATATGATATTTTTGACTGAAGAGTGAATAGTAGTAATCGGAAAAGTATTCGTAATGCGCTAAAATTAAATCATGGAATGTGCCAAAATTGACCAAATGAATTTCTATTATATCTGTAATGATGTATTCTATTTTTGAATTTCGTCGCGAGTTTTTCTCGGTTACAATTTTCGGACCGCGAGATCGACATTGTCTGCCAGATTGTAGCGACTTTCATTCCTCCCTAATTAACTTTAAACACCAAAAGCTTTGTATGACTGAAATTTAATAAAAGTTTCAGTTTGAATTTGAATTGGATTAGAAGTAAAAACAAAGGAACATTTGTAATTCAAAGCACCTCGGCTTTGCATACCGAATATCTTCAATATCTTGCATTTGTTCGTAAGATCTTACATTTTTACATTGTTTGAAACTTGCATTTCAGGAATACGGTCCCGACTTCCGCACCCGCTCTCATGCTCTCTTATACTCCGCACCGTCTGACTCTGTTCGTCAGAAACCATTACCACACTATTGTTAATACCCAAATATCTGAGTACTGGTTCATTGTACTTTAACAAAAATAAAAATGAACATTCGACGCATACATTGAATATCTAGGCTAGACATACTGTACATATTATTGGAAAGTTATAACATTTTTTCATGTGTGATTGACACTTGCAGTTGCAATTAATTGTATGTAAAAATATGTTTGATTTGGTTCAATAAACCGAATCACTCATATTGTATTATAAACCTTGAACTTTTGATAAAAAGAAATTGCTAATTTATTTTGTATTTATTTTAGAAATTACGCATTATTTTAATATTTATTAAATAGCAAAAACAATTAACTTCGTTAATTCCATTTGATGATCTCACTTATTGCGAAAGACCTGCTTGCAGGGCTGAGCCTTACAATGGTCTTTCGTGTCTGTGTGTGTGTCTGTGTGTATGCA
>JAQIXO010001673.1:0-11615 GCA_034700305.1 Protaphorura armata | reverse complement strand
AAGTAATGTCCGGAAACTTTAAGTGCAAGAACTCAATTTTTTTAATAAATTGTTGAAAATTATTTTCAGGATTAGTATGTGATAGTGGGTTGATCCCCTTCCCCTGCATTCTGCTTAATCCAATCAGCAAATACGGAAACAATTGTATAGAATCCAGGTTGTTTGGGTATTCCGCATCCAAGTCCAGTTGACACAACTCCACACAAATATTTCTTTCCTGCATTTGTACATCGGAGTGGTCCACCAGAATCTCCTTGACACGCATCTTTCCCTCCCTTCATTTCTCCAGCACAGAGCATAGTCGCATGAGCCGCATATTTCTTTACCCCTCTGACATTTCCATAGACTTCTAAGCATTGTTCTCTTGTGTACACATGAATAGTTGTGCCTTTTAGAACACTAGAGTATAAATTCGGATCAAACAATGAATCTTGTGGTCGAGGTTTCGTGTAACCCCATCCACTGATAAATCCATCACCTAGAATGAAACAAATGCTACAATATGGCGTGGGTTTTTATCTATATATAAAGGTATATTGTTTTTTAAAGATTACCAGTAGGATAAATTTCACTTGACGGCCCAATGGGTAAAGGTTGAATGACATCCGTGTAGATCAATGATTGGTTTAGTTTCATGAGTGCAATGTCAAAGAATCCTGGCCTCGGCATGTAGTCCTCGTGGGTAATAATTTTGTCTATCCCTGAAGTTAGTGTTACAAGAATTACACTTACTAGTTCCAATCTTACTTAACTAAAAGTTCCAGTTCCAGTTCCACTCGGTACTGACTATTGACAGAACTATTTCAATGGAACTGAAACTGGAACTAAAAATAGAACTTTTACAACACTACCTATGGTTACTTCTCCCCTGTCTTTTCTTCCTTGATCATAATCACCAGCTGTGACGAAAAAATTATCTTTGTGCTTCGGGTTACTTCCTTCATAAAAACAATGTGAGGCCGTGATAATCCATTCTTTGTTGTACACTGTTCCACCACACCATTGACCAAATCCGTAAATACCAATTGACACTTGGTAAGGAACTTCTTTAATTCGAGTCCTATGTCCACCGATGATACGGCTCTTGGGTTTTGCAACACGTTCTGGTTCAACTATTTTGAAAAACCCATGAATTAATCAATTTTTGTTTAAATATTTCGAAAATATTGACAAATATTTAAAGTTATTCTGATTCGACCAATCCAACCTGTGTCCCAGTTTCTATAGGCCGGGTTCAGTTGCATTCTACGAACTTCACCGTTTGGTAGGTATCTCTCTGGAAATAAATATTTCTTTTAGACCATAACGATATATTGTACAGTAAAACAGCATTATGTAATTGGGTCTCACAATAATAGGAGGGGATTCACTGTACTTGTAATTCGTAATTACCATAATCAAAAGTATAATTCGCTGGAAGCGGAACGACTGGAGCAATTTTAGCAGGTTTAGCTGGCTCTTCAGATTCAACCAAAAATATGGATGTAACTAGAATTGCAAGGGAAACTAAAATGTATTGAAAAAACTCCATAATTTATTCAGCTAGTTTTAGAATAATTTGGTGTCGCAAAGCGGAATGATGGATCCGAGTCAGCAAAAAAGTCGACACAATTAATGTAGAAGTATTACTGATATTATCACAATTCAAAAGTGTCACAGAATAAAAACATGGATTTGCAGAATACCATGTATTCTAATGTTGTTTACGGTTCTAGACAAGTAATTTGAATAGCACTTGCTAAAACGAACTACGATTACATTCACATGGTACCTTGTATTAAACACATAACAATATGAAATTAAATATAAAATCTGAGAGGCCGCTTTCTTAACAATTTAATGACAAGGGCGGCTATACTTTGATTTTCGTAGTGCAGTTTATTTTCACTTTCTCAAACTCCAATTAGAAAATACGTTAAAAACAAGTACAGGGTGGCTCATAACATTTTAGTATCTATCTACGGCCGAGCACCAGTGGGAAAAAAAAACCGCCGTTATGAATTTACTAGACAATATTATAACGACAAGGTGCTAAATACTCGTGGATCTAAACTGTTTATTTTCGTTAACGTACGAAATTGAAGCTCATTGGAAATATTTATTTCGACAACGATCAGATCAGGTTTTTCTCGGAAAGAGTCTTCATTATCGTTCAAGTTGCAGTATGAAAAATTCACCTAATAAAGATAGTGCGTAATAACTGACAAGAATACAACAGCCGAATAGCGTCCAATTATACTTTAATTGAGTTGAAAAAACTGGTACATAGTCCAATCAGTACAAAGGGTGTTACAGCTATATATCGTATTGTAAAAAATAAAATTATTGCAGATTCTATAATAAATTGTAAATAAAAATTGATTCAAGGATTTCTATGACTAGTATGTAACAGTGGGTTGATCTCCTTCCCCTGCATTCTGCTTAATCCAATCAGCAAATTTTGAAACAATAGTAAAGAATCCAGGTTGTTTGGGCATTCCACATCCAAGTCCAGTCGACACAACTCCACACAAATATTTCTTTCCTCCATTTGTACATCGGAGTGGTCCACCAGAATCTCCTTGACACGCGTCTTTCCCTCCCTTCATTTCTCCAGCACAGAGCAAAGTTTCATGAGCCGCATATTTCTTTAACCCTCTGACCTTTCCATACACTTCCATACATTGTTCTCTCGTGTACACATGAATAGTTGTGCATTTTAGAACACTAGAGTATCCGTGGTCATCAAATTCGGAATTCGGTTGGCGAGGTTTTGTGTAACCCCACCCACTAATGAATGCGTCACCTAAAATCCCACAAAAGGTACAAAATGGTCAAAAAATATTAAGAGTTTTAGTTCAAGTTACCAATTTTTCAGATATAGAGAATTACCAGTAGGATAAGTTTCGCTGGACGGTCCAACGGGTAACGGTTGAATGACATCATTGTAGGTCAATGGTTTGTCCAGTTTTATGAGTGCAATGTCAGAGAATCCTGGCCTGGGTGAATAATCGTCATGGATAATAATGTCAGTAACCCCTAACGTCACCTCTCCCTTGTCTTTTCTAGCCAAATCAAATTCACCAGCTGTGATGAAATAAGAAGTTTTGTCCTTCATATTGTTTCCCTCGAAGAAACAATGTGCAGCCGTCACAATCCATTGTTTGTTGTACACTGTCCCACCACACCATTGACCAAATCCATACACACCGATTGACACTTGGTAAGGAACTTCTTTTGTTCTAGCCCTTCGTCCACCGATGATTCGGCTCTTGGGTTTTGCAACGCGTTCTGGTGGATCTGTTTTCAAAAATTATCAAAATTTTTAATATTTTTCCTAAAAATTCAAAATTCAAAATTTTTTGAATTTTTTCTGTTTTTATCGAGAGATTTCAGATTCGACCTTTGTCCCAAGTTCTAAAGGCAGGATTGAGTTGCATTGTTCGAACTTCACCGTCTGGCAGGACTCTCTCTGGAAATAAATATTTCATTTAGACTTACAAAATTATAGCAAAATATTGTAAAATATGGTACGGTGAAATGACCACATTGAGTAACTGGGTCTATATGTGATCTCAGAATGTTTTTACTCGGACACTATTTTATAATACCAGAACGGAAAGTAAAGTTCTCAGGAAGTGGAACGACTGGAGCAATTTTGGCAGGTTTAGGCTCTTCAGATTCAACCCAAAATATCGATGTAACTAGGATTGCAAGGGAAACCAAAATGTATTGTAAGAAATCCATGATTTAAGCAAGTAACTGTTCTAAATAACTTGTTCGTGTCTTAAAATTGAATGACGGAATATCAAAATCAGTAAATGAAATCGACACTATCAGTGTAGAAATCTTTCTGATATTAACACAGTAGGTACTGTGTAAGAGAATAGAAAGTCAGGTTCTTGGTTAAAACTTACATAAGTATTGCACAATGCACGCGCATCTATCTGCAATACTTTAGATAAAATTGTATATCAGAACTACTGGTCTATTTTATTCCTTATTGACGAACACAGAGGGCGAGTATAAAACAAAGGAAATGGAAAGTGTAATTATTAATTTTATTACATTAGAAAGTTCAAAGGACTGTGATGTGCGTAGTTTACAAATTGCACGAGTGATGAATGAAAAGAAACTCAAAAACAACTTGCATTTTCAAGAAATGGAAAGGATAAATTGGAGGCGAAAGTTTGAGGTCACAAAAAATTGAAACCGCCATTCAATCAAATTATATTTGTGTGAAAAATTGTAATAATTTGTCTAGGTTGACTCTGATCGTCTTCTAGACGAATTTGGAATTGAAATGACAGTGATTGTTTTGAATCTATGCTCATTGTTTCATAGGCCCATTTCATCCTAAACCTATAAAGAACAAACTAAATTCATTTGAACTTTAAGTATGGAATGCTAAAATGTTTTATTTTCAACAAATCTAATTAACTACTTCTATTTTAATGGAAAAAATTTAACAACAATTTGTAGCGAATAAAATATTCTAGACACTTCTATTCGTATATAGTATGAGGTGGATCATCACAGAATCCCCAAATATGATGACAAGCTTCTGGAAGTAATGTATCCGGATGAACACCTCTTGAAATCATACGTTCACGGTGTAGAATCAAACGAGGATACGCAAACCGTGGATCTTGTTCAGGGTTGGACCAAAGCCTCTCTGCCAATGCCGCACCTCTCGGCCATAATTTCATTTCCATGTTGTGTTCATCCGTCTAATTTTAAAAACCAATCACTTATCAACGCTTAATGACTCAATTTCAGGAAGCGTCCGACAAAAAATTGAATGAGATAATCAGAGACAGTTTTAGTATAAAATTAAATTGATGCATTTCAACATTTACCTTCTCAGACCAAAGACACGCTTGACCTCCGAAAAGTTTTCCAGAATTAAACAAAGCTTCAGTTTTCTCTTTTCCGACAAAAGATTTAACAAGTTTCAAAATGTCGTACTCGTAAATCTCCTAAATAGAGAAAAAGATTATTAATTACTATGCTAGGATTAGAATAATTCGGTTTGGTTACAAGAAATTGAAAGCCACGACGTTTTTTTTATTTTCCGATCTCTATAATTTATTAATTTAATAGGTCCATTTTCTTGACTTGTTTGTGTATTGTAGTGGTAAAGAATCTTTTAGTTTAATTGTTCTTATAATATGTGAATTCATTTCTGGCACCGATAGCAAAAACTTTTCCGGGATCAACTGACCTGCCACAAATTTAATTGCGTTCGCTCCACCAAATTCTTCCAAGGGCCATAACCGTGATCCAAGTAAACAACGTCTTTGTTAGAGAAAATGACACGATACTCATCTTCCAAGATGTCTTTGATTGAAGTTTCGTTAGCTTTAAATAAAAACCAAAACTTTAAAAACAAATACTTTTAAAATATATTGTGCTACGTTCTGCTACTTTTTGTTAAATAATATACTCACAAATACTCCAGATATGAATCACGTAGTCAGCAGGGTTCAAAAATCTTCTCCCGTTAGACGTCATATCCGAAGTCCAAACAATTGGAGTTATGGGATTTCCATTATTGGCGGCCTTCAGTTCTTTCAGGGCTGCCATTATATACACAATTCAAATTAATTCCACCCTTTCATAGTTACATACGAAAGACCTTAAATTTTTTCGTAATTACCGTTCTCTTGAAACATTCCCCAGAGTTCCATTAGACTCGTCGTGTTATGTCTCACCAGCCAATCATTGATTTCTGGATATTTCAACCAACACTTGAAAGAAATCTCATCATTTCCCATGTGAAACAAGTCACGGTCGAAGACATCAAGAAAATCCTTGTACAGATTTCCTAGTCAGTCGCATGAAATATGTTGTTAAAATATGCTAAAAAATTAGCACAAGCTGTGAACTATTTATTCTAAGAGATCACCTAAAACTCTCAGCGTGTGATTATTCAACGGGTTGAGTTGACCACATGGTGGTTGGATACAATAATCTCTGTATGGTTCAGAATTAATGCATAAGGAAAGGTCACCCAGTCCATCCTCTGGACCCCATTGCCATCCGTTTCCTAATTGTCAATTAAAAATTTAGAAATTCTCCCATAGAATTTATCCAGTATGCGGGAATGTCATTCCTGTACCAAACCTGCATGAGAAGGACCATCCAGCTCCGGGATAATTTTAATTCCACGAATATTTGCGTAACGAATGAATTCCAAAATTTCTTTTGGCCGGTACACCTTGTTATGGCTCAGTACTCCATATTTTGTCACCTGTATAATTAAGATTGCTCATTTCAAGGATAAATTATCGTGTGCACTACATGGCACGACACATAGCCGCAAAATAGTGTCAGCTCAAGAAATGAATCTGTTTTATAAACTTTAACCTTCGGTTCCCGTTTTGAGAGGAATGGAATGGAATTGCTGTCCGACAAATGCCAATGAAATATATTGAGTTTATTGTAGGCCATTGCATCCACCATTCTCTTCAAATGTGGGATTGGAATAAAATTCCGACCAGTATCAATCATGAGACCTCGGTAAGGGAATACAGGTTTATCCTGGACTTCCGCTTTGGTCACGACCTACGGAAAAGTATAATTTAAGTACCTTAGAATTTTTGAAAATACGAGCCTATCCGTCTGGTAACTGAAAATTAAACTTTTCACTATCAGCACTTGAAACTGAACAAGAAATAGGTGTCGAATAGATACATGAGAATAGTACATCAAAACAAAGTGAATTTTTTGCTGTTGTAATTGACTTCATTAATTATTACTGTCAGATAGATAATAACAAAACTTACTTCTAAAAGTTGATCATCTTCATTGAAGGCAATGAGTTGTGTGAATGTTTCTAGTCCGTGACGAACCCCAAAATAAGTATTTCCGGTAATTACAACAACAACGGTTCCAACAGGATTTGTCGAAATGCTCAAAGAGTACGACTCATCCGTTTCTAGTCTGAATCTCAAAATAGTTGGGTCCGAAACTCTTAGGCTGACTTGGATTGAGTTTTCATTCTTAGTTTTGCTTGGAATAACGTTTTCCATGCTCAGAGTATAAATCTGGAATTTGGTTAGACAGATGATGCATAATGTAAAATAATTTTTATACAAATTACGGAGTAAAATCTGGTATTTTCGATTCGACAAGAGACCTGGGTAATGTGATCTGCCGCGATTTTGAAGGCTTCATTTAACATGTCATGAACTGGCCCAGAATCTGGGTTCACAGATGATAGGACGACATTTTTTGGAAGAAAGGCCGTCAAGTGCTTCCCAAGAACTGTCTTTTTAGTAATACAAGAAACAACATGAAATTCTGATGATATTATAAAATTCTGGAGTGATACATTTCTTGAAATTTTACTGTTCCGGTTGGATATGGCCAGAGCGGCCCATTCTTGCCACAGGTCAACCAACAAGTTTTGAGAGGATTTCTGCGTTCGATGGCCGCACTCTTATTGAATGGATGTCTTTGACAAGATGGTCCATCTACAGTAGTTTCATTACATCTCCATGTCCAAATTGGTTCCCTGAAAAAAAAATGGCAAAATACGATACGGTCTTATTTCCCCTGCAAATCTAGAGATCCCTTCTGGAGACTTCTGTCCCCAGATCCAGTCTTATGGAACGGATGTCTTTTTCAACACGAAAGTTAAAGTTACACAACAGTCTGAGTCCTCTGTGAGTTAGGTTAGGTACCGCCTCAAGAAATAATAACTCCTATTGAAATTGTCTTAAGGGACCATTAAAGAATTTTGATAGTCGGCTGTGTAATGAAATAGCACGATGGATTTGAATTCGTAGTTCCGGTTGACCAGTTTGACCACTATGAGTACTTAGCCTTCCTAAAGTTAACATACACATTAGTTTTATAGTCCTGATTTAACCAAAAATTATTCGATTGCTTTAACTTGGTTTCGGAGACGAATATGTTATACATAGTAACTTAAATATTTACCTTATTTATAGAGTGTTAATAATGATTTATATATTATATGAACAAAGGCGCTACTATGATAAACCGCTGTCACTGCGTGCACGGTTGTTATAAACCAAGATTCCACACTATTTGGCATTTGACCATTCCCGGCGTGTATTTTCAGTAGAGATCGGGCTGTTTTTCATCTAACATATAGGGGAGCTATCCTTATAGTCCATGATTATGAAAAAAATATATGAAAAAACAAGAACTTTTGTAAAGCTAAAAGTCTGTGAGTGCCTCATCATAGCGAAATACTGGATTGTATGTACCTGTGGTGTGTATGATACGACAGTCTGACCTTGCGATGTTTTATTGGCCTAATGTCCAAACGTTTGTAAATTGCAGGACTACTTCTCTGACATTACTGTTCACACACATGTAGTTTGGTATAAGTTGCTTGCAAGTGCATGGAGGGAAGGGAAATCGGCTAAGATGATTATGTAATTGAGAATTGCTAACAATTGCTAACAATTGTAAGTTTCGAGTTTTTTAACACCAAAATATATGTATATTATTAATTTATTCAGCCATTGTCTTCCAAGAGATTTCACAAGACAAGATACAAATTATGGTTTGTTCTACATTATAATTTCAGAGTATTACCCAACGTACTAGAGAGAAACCAAAAGGGTACAACAGAAATGGCACGGCAAAAGTATCCCAGTCAGAATGCTTTATCTCCCCAACAACTATTCTCTTTCTTTCTTCAACTTTTTAATGTTTTGCATAAATGCACATTAAATACTTTGCACGAACGTCGCTCTGTTCTCTATTTGATGATTAAAATGATGACAGGTCAAATTTTATAAGGAATACCTCGATTTACCATTAATTGTGGGACAGGATGATGACAGTAGAATATCTTGACATATATATTCAAATTAGTAAATATTCATGAGTTGTCGTTGTCATTTTACTAGTCTATATTTGCATCATTTTCCTGAACTCCTGTGTGACATTCACTAGAATTTACGGTAAAAACTTCATTATCTCATGTCCCAATTCACTGGTAAATCAGTGTGATTTTTGTTGTTGATGTGTGTAAAGTTTAATAAATGTAATAAAATGTAAATCAATTCATTTCAATTCTTACTAATTACGTACGCTGGCGTATGTATGTCCTCAAATTGACATTTTCCCTCTAAATCTTTATACACTCAAAAATTAAATAGTCATGAACAGAAAACTTACAATCAATTGTGAATACTGATACTGAAACTCTGACTTACCAGAAACCTGGTGGTTCTTGAAAACTGGAGATTTTATTTTCCTGTGGGCTGCCACTGACGAATATTGAAAATGCCAATACACAGAAAAATTTTAATAGCGATTTTAGTTCCATTTTTAGGAATTACACGTTCTCGTACTAATCGGCACTAACTGGCTAGTTTGGTATACAGGACAACTGCTCATGGACAAATGTACCTGAAAGATTTAGGCGGGGCACCTTTTATGTCAGTGGACTCGGGTCAAGGATAATCCAAATCCAAATCTCCTCATTCATGTCATACTCTGTCATATTTGTACACGCTTGATTGTTTGTGTATCCCAGAATCTGGACCTGTTTTGCACTCGGCATGCACTTATCGACAGATTATGCTTTTGAATACATCAAAGAATGTATGAGTTCTCTTAAAAGGTAAACCCATGTGCTCGGTTCCCATGTAGGTGTTTATCCTTTATCCTTATCAGGAGAAACGGGAGTGAAGCGCAATTAAAAGGTTAGTGTGTGGGATTTGGGATGAACTAAAAACGAAAGTAGTGCCAAACCACAGGTCGAGAAAAAAAATGACAAACATAGCTTAATTGACGTTACCAGGTTTGGGTCTAGCCTCCTTGTCCTATTGTACAAAATTGTCCGATGGATTTATAAGAGTTTGTATGTATTTCCTGTGAGAATGCACATCTCAGGCCCAATAAGTATTGAATAGCCAAAATTGAATAAATGTTACGTGTTCACCTTCAAATTGCCTTAGCACTGACTGAGAGCATTGCATTGTGAGCATGCATGGAATGACAAATGGCACTTGCACTCCCCACAGACTGAAATTGTTTGTTACTAATCAGTAGAACGAGTGTTCCCCGATTCATTGCAATGCACATATATTCACAATGCTGCACATGGACTTAGAGTTTCATAATGACTTTTAGCTGTCAGAATCAGAATATTCTAATCAGAACAACTTCGAAACTTGTGTCTCGGAATTTTAAATTAATTATTAAACAAATACAGATGTATTGAGTGAATTAATAGAGTTTGAATGAATTAGATTCTCTAGGGGGTAGAAGTGTTATTTAACCTTACTCGACGATCAAACTGAAGTAATAATTTAGCATTTGTGCCCGATGATTATTTATTCAATGTGGTGTGGAGTACAATCCACAAGGCTCTTGTGTAGTAGAATGTATTTTATTTAGTTTTATCGTATCGTATGTATAAATCGAGGAATAGGTACGAATGTTGCAGATGTGCAAAATATTAAGATGTATTACAAATATTACAATTTATAATTCTCAAATTCTCAGTATCCAAATTGAGAATTTTGATACAAAATGCCATATAACCTCTATTAGTCCATATAACCACTTGACTTGTGTATTGTGTATCAATTCCATCAGATCCCCTAGATAAAATCTTATCGAAAGAGAACTTATTAAATCATTATGTCTCCATTTACTTATTACCTCCGTTTTATGCAATTTCTCATTTCTTCATCCTCGTACTAGATCAAGAAATGTACTCTCCGTAACGCGCATTTTGCATATATGCTGGATTTTATTGCTCCCCGCTTGACGTAGGGTAATTGATTACAGGAAAAAATTGAAACTCTTGTACTTTGTAAAGTTGTACCGAAATCTGATGGGTCTTAATTTTGGGATACACTGTACGTGTAAATGTTGCTTTCTTTCTAAATTTTGAGCCGCACTGTACGTATTCGTTATGTGTTGGGGCGAATATATTCCTCCACCCAAATTGGCACGAGAATTCAAAATGAAATTTGTTGAAGTATGTGAATTTTTGAATTGGTGAATTGAATTTGTTTGGGTGTGTGGATTGTAAGAGAATCAATCAAGGGATAAAATAAGGATGACAGGGATAAAGAAGGAAATTGATCGTTTTGAGTCCGTGCACCCATGCATTTACTCCTTGTACGAATTGATTGACTCTGTAGAACTGAGTCATGTTATGAAGAACAATCTCCGTGCCCATGTCATCCAGATTGAGGACAGTTTCGTCAACTCACAAGAGTGGACTCTGGCCAAATACGTCAAACAAATCAGACTCTGTGTCTATGGCTCAGGAAGGGACAAAGTTCAATTCGTTCATCGATACTTAACTGGGCTCCCTGTAGAAGAGGTAATTTGAATTTCATTTTTTACACTTTTTTATATTTCCAATTTTTATGACAAGGTTTTTACTTTTTTCGAGTTTTAACACTGCCTTGAATTACTGGGGTGACTGGGGAGTATTATTTTGCTTAATGTCTAGTTAATTATTAATTTTGTTTCTCTTGTATGATTTAGAACGAGGAAGACGGCGGAGGAAGGTACAAAAAAGAAGTCACAATTAACTCAATTAATTATCTCCTCTTGATTCGTGACGAAGTTGGTGAATTGACTGAAGAAACTTTAAATTGGTCAAACGGATACATTTTCATAAGGAA
>JAQIXO010001672.1:0-11618 GCA_034700305.1 Protaphorura armata | reverse complement strand
GACGGTCAATATTATAATCCTTATTTTCCGGGTGGGGCTATTAGTATGGCGCAGGCGCTTTATAATGAGGTAGGTGAGGCGGCGAAGCCGCCGAGCTAGTACTAGCTGAGACGGCGAAGCCGTCGAAGCGTCGGTTTTGTTCAAAAAATTATTTTTCACGAAACTCCGGTTTTTCTCATTTTACGAAATTTTAAGACTTTTTTGAAAATTTTTTTTTCCAAAATTTTCCAAAATTTTTTCCAAAATTTTCCCAAAATCTTTAGGTCGTCGAGTACGAGGACGGCACTCCAGCAACCGCCAGCCAACTCGCCAAAGACGTGAGCGTTTTTCTCAAGTGGGCCGGTGAGCCGGAGCATGATGTTCGGAAACAGATGGCGCTTAAGGTTGGTTGTTTTGTAAATTTCCAATTTCCATGGTTACCGGAATTATTGTTTACATTTTAAATATCCGCAGGTCATGTTCATCTTCACCCTCCTGGCCTCCATTTCTTTCTATTTGAAACGCCACAAATGGAGTATTTTGAAGACGAGGAAGATTGCGTTCAAGCCCAAGAAATGAAATGGAATGAAATTTGTGGAATTTGAAATTTTGAAAAATTTTGAAAAATTTTGAAAATTATTTAGTGCTCTAGAGGAAGAAAGTGTTCACCACGTGGAAAATTATGTAAAATTGATGGATTTAGAGTTGAAATAAAAAGATGTACAGAGAAATTGCGATGATTTCTGGACACTGGGAGTTGAGGAATTTTAATTACAAACTTATAAATTTTGTGCCAAGAGAAGAAAATTTCGAAAAGTTTATCAGAACAAAAAAAAAAGATTTTTTTATTTTTGAACAGTAATTTTTTTTTTACATTCACGAGTTTTACATTCAACTTCTCATCACGAAAGATTTTTTCAAATTTTTTACAATCCTTCACAAATTTTTTACTTCTCCGTTTCCATGGTTATCCAGATTTTTTGTTTATTTTATTCCAATTCCAGTTGTTTACTTATACGGATCTCCACATTCCAATTCATATTCAGAAACTGGCCCCCTCTGGCGGTTGACTCAATTTCATGTTATCCTTCAGAGTCATGAGTCGGCGCACTTCTTGCAAAATTGTTTTGATCGTGTAGTCGCGTTGCCAACGGGAGAGGAGGGGCACGGAGCGGGGGTCCACCTATTTATTTTTACCGCGTTAAAGTGGTAAAAATTTGTACATAGAAAAAAAAAATTAAAATTTTGATTTTTTAATTTTTTTTTAAATTTTTTTTGAAAAATTTTGAATTTTTTTTTGAAATTTTGAAATTTTTTTTCTTCAAAATTTTGAAATTTTTTTTATAAATTTTTTTTTTCAAAATTTTGATTTTTTTTGAAATTTTTTATATAAAATCAATGGACTTACGACCCCCTGCTGATTAACACACGTCATATTAATCCTTGAGAGGAAACGAAGGGTCGGCGGGTCATCCGGGTACTTGTCCCCGCACTCAAGTCTCAGCGAGTACATTCTGTTTTCATAGGGGGTCTACAGAGTGAATGGTAATTAATTGGTAATTAGTACATTGGTAGGGATCAATTTAAAACGGCCCAAAAACGGTCCGAAAAGAGAAAGGGCCAAGGAAATCGGCCTAAAATGTCAAAAACGGCCCTGGTCAAATTTCTGGCCTGACGGCCAGAAATTCGGGCCCAAAAATTCCTGGCCTGACGGCCAGAAATTTCTTACATTCGGTCGGCCCAAAAAATTCCTGGCCTGACGGCCAGAAATTTCTGGCCAATTCGGCCCAAAAAATTCCTGGCCTGACGGCCAGAAATTTCTGGCCAAATCGGCCCAAAAATTTTTAGGCCTGTCGGCCTAAAAATTTCTGGCCTTCTTACCCTCGGCGGCCCAATGATCATCCCCGTCCAACTCGTCAACGTCATATCCTCGTCCGACTCCAAACCCCAACTAATCGTTCCATCTCCAACGCCTTTTTGCCCCTGTTCCAGCTCTTCCAGCAAGCGGAATGTGCGTGGGACGACTATACAATCATTTGTTTATTATTAGTGACTGGTTGCCATGGTAAATTGAAAATGTTTGAAAGAAAAAAAAACATTGTTATTTATACTGAATATCTCAACTCACCACAACTCATGGTTGAATTTGAAATGAAGGGTTGACGGTTGACTCTCAGGTCGGTGGTTGAGACGAAAAAATTTAAAGTTAAATTTCAATTTCGAAAATCTGTATTTTGAATTTTTTTAAAAACTTTTTGAAAAACTTCCTTTGAAAATTTCGAACGGACTGACTGGACAAGTAAGCAAAATCCTCCAATAGAGACACAAAAACTGTCACACACAATATTTGAACCTCCGCGCCACTACCACTTTCAAATGTGCACGTGTCGGCGCACAAAATAAGAGAGCCTAAGCGTCCAGCGACCCATAGAGTCCGGCCAGTGTCATAGAGAGACCATGAAAAATCTATTATCCCATATAGATTCTGTTGACCCCCTGATGGGAAAACTTGTCTAGAGCGGTCGCTGAATAAATTGTACGTATTTTAAGTTATTGCAAAAAGGAATAAACACCACAATATATACTTTTATTCATTTTAGAATATATTTTTTTTCCAGAGGTTAACATAGAAACGGACGCTCACACGTACTTCTTACAATGGTAATGTTTTTTTATTAGGCCAAGAAAATATATATATATATACGTATACACTTGTTTGTATCTTTTGTGACGTCACTTCTCTCTCGTCTCACTTCCCACTGTTGAACAATTGGAACTGTGTGTGGAATGAAATGAAAATTCAAAAATCATCAGAAAACAACGTTTCGGAAAGAAATTTAGTAGTTAAAGGAATAGCGCGCGCGCGAGGGACGGAGACAAGTGCTCTCTATTAATAATTGACTCATTTTTTCTACATGATGTTCTATACACACATTGACTGACACATGACACAGGTGGTTCTTCCATGCAACCTCCGAGTTCGCGCGAAGGAAGGAAGGAAGGATTTGATTTCCTTCCTTCTCATTCCTTCTCAACTGAACCTTCCTTCCGAATTTTTTTTTAAAAAAATCTTCCTTCCTTCTCAAAGACAGACGTGACTTTGCATTTCGGATCCGATCTTTGCCGTCTGTGTGAATGCGTCTTCTATTAAGCAATTTGTTTTGCAAACTTTGAGATCATTGCCCTCCGCAAAGATTGCCGGCCATTTTGAGCCAAGCTAGCCGAGTGGAATCCCACTTTAAAGGGGCGATTCCACAGGCTGAGATTGCTCTCCGCAATCTTTGCCGCAAAGATTGCCGAGATTGCTAGCCAGTGGAATAGCAATCGCAAAGCACCAGCAAAGATTGCCCGTCTCGGTCGGCAAAGATTGCGCAGCGCAATCGAAGAACCAAATTCCGGTTCTTTTTGCGCACTTTGCCGGGATTGCTCAGGAAATTCAAATCTGACCTGACTTCCGCCAAGGTAATTTCGGATTTTGGCAAGCAATCTTTGCCGCCTGTGTGATTGCGTCTTCTATTAAGCATAGCGTAATATTTCTTTTGCAAACCACTCAATCTGTCCTTTCAGGTACCGGTGACGGCATCAGCTGGCCAGTGTGGCGTGTCGAAAGAGTGTGCCATAGACTGCCAGCCAGTTCTGGCGTCCGGTATGCTTCAGCAAGACATCTGCATTGCCCGGGGGCCTCGCCGTTGAAATTGTTAAGAGCCATTTGAGTGGCTGCATGGAAGAATTTCTTCCATTCCAGTTCTTCCATGCAGCCACTCATTTGTGGAACCGCGCAAGTAGCAGCGAGGCCGTGCCCTTGCCAACGAGCAGACTTGGGTCTTCGGTGGGATTTGTCGGGTCAACAAAAGAGGCTTTCCTCATGCTGCTACGTCATAGAACGATCCCGACCCTCTCGCCATTCAATTCAACGGAGAATTGAGTGGTTGGCATGGAAGAACCACCTAAGTGCAGGGCTGTGGCCCTGCACTTAAGAGGTTCTTCCATGCCAACCACTCAATTGTCTCCGGCTCAACTTAGAGAATCCGAACGGTTCCGGTTCTCGATGGAACCGGTCCCGTGATTGTAGAACCGGAACCGGCCATTGAAATTTGAACCGTTAGATGCTCTAGGCTATTAATGGAGCGATTTTGATCATGCTCAGTTCAACCATTATGCAGGGCATTCACAACTGAGTGGTTGGCATGGAAGAACCTCGTAAGGCCCGCTTCCTCTACGGTCTATTGCTAGACGAGACGCTTTCTCGTGGACACCCTGTACACCTAACCTTACATTAAAATACCGTATGCACAAAAGAACTAGGCCACTAGTGGCATGCACTAGTAGTGGCCTCTTATTTTGCATGCGACCGACACATAAAAAAAAATATAAAAAAGTAAAAGAAAAAATAAAGGCCAAAAAGATATTGATATCACACACGATGTCCCAGGCGTCCCATAAGTCGTATACTTCTGGGTCCCTGCGGTTCCTCCGGTAATTGAGCCAGCGAGCGAAGTTAACGAAGTGAACGGAGCGAAGCGAAGCTCTTATGTTCGACTTGGCGGCACTTGTGAAGCAAAATGTCACAGCCTAGTCTAAGTAATATTGACTAACCATGCCAGTCCCGATCTGTTGGAATAACTGCCCTGGCTGCAAAAAAGAATTCCGCCTCGAATTGACTGCGCTTGCACTCGCACTGGCTTGCTATAAACATATGAACAAAATATCAATCACCATACCAACCATACCAAATTCCAAAAAAACAAACAAACCCTTGAGCTGGCAGTCGAACTAGCCGCCAAAGTAGCCACTGAATTCTTCCTTTCTTGAGAGCAGATACTAGAGTGTCTCCTTGTTGGTAAATTCGTATCAGTTTCCAATGAATTACTCAAGCTACTGGAACAGATTTTAATAGTAGGAGTAACCATGGGAGCTGGGCTGCCCATTAGAGTGTTGTCGCTAAGTCTCCGATATGGAGCGGAAGGGTTCAAAACGCGGAGGAAGTTTTCGCCGAATACTATAGCATAGAGAGGGACATTTAAAATTTCGAAAAATATCAACTACCATGACAACCAAACTAACCATTCACAACGGACTCCTTCCTCCTCCCTCCAACGTTCTCCGTACTAGTAGCCTTCCTCTCACTCGTCATAACCGTGTCTATTTTAATATTATCAGTTGACCTCTGGTGTTTGATCATGTTCAAACTTGAACTCGTTTGCCCGCTGGATTTCAAATTGTTGTCCAATTTTAATTTGTTCCTTTGGTTCTTATTAACGTACTCGAGCATTTCATTTAGAATTTGAATTAATGTTGTAAATTGCTCTAAGTTTAAATTAGGATTCACAGTTTGGGGGATTAAAGTAGGGAGTACACGCGTTGCTAAGAGATTGATTGTTAGGCCGTATTTTTTGTTTGTTAGCAGGATTTTGTAGGTGCCTATGGGGAGTAATGAGATATTGATTTAATAATTCAGCTTACCATGACAACCGAAAAATACTCAACTTACGGACAACGATCAAATTAACGTCAGGGTCCGTCAATTTAGAGCAGTCTTGAAGGATGGGAAGCACGTCCTCTATTATGATCAATCTATCTACTAGGAATTCTATTAAATTCTCAATGCAAACTAGGACATTGTAGACTAGTTTTATATCTGCCGTGTTATTATTATAAATCTGTTTAACTTTCGGTAGGATGATTTTGCGGACATTTTGAATTTCAAAATTACTCGGCGGGATAGTGCCGAGGGCGAGGAGGGCGGCGTTCTGTAGGGTGAGAGGGAAATAGATTGTTTAGTTTATTTGTTTCCATGGCGATTAATAGAATTTATATTCTCATTTTACCTGCACTTGAATGGTTATCGAGTCCATGGAATTATTCAGCATATTCAAAATGTCCACTTTAACCGATTCGTGTGGTTCGTCTATTTTACTAAGGATTATGTGCAGGTTTTCGAGGAGCGTTACGGTCGCTTGGATTGACTTTGGCAGTTGGAAGATGGGTCTATAGACAGAGAGAGACAGAGACAGAGTGATTAACAATGCCCCAACGAAACTTTTCAAAAATTCCACCCCACCATGTATCGAACCCCGGACACAAACTAAAAACTCACTTAAAACTATGCAGAACGTAGCGATTGAACTCTTCAGCTGTAGATTCCCTTATAATATAAATTATCGGCTGCAATACAGAAGCTAGCACTTCCTGCCCATTCATCTCATGCTGTAGTATTGGGTATATGTGCTGGAACCAGAGTTTCTACAAATAGTCATAAAAGTTATTGCTGTAAATTCATCACTTCCACAGCAACGGACAGTAAATCAACAAAAAAAACCTTTTACCTTCGGCACACTCCCCAAAACCCCAACCAGGGCCCCCTTATAAAATTGATTCTTAGTCCCAGCATCCTTCATATTTATAATGTCCAGGAATTGGAGGGTATGGATTATAGGGTCAGAGAAGTATTTAATTAGGCAGAGTAATTGGGATGTTGGTCGAGTGCGTTGGTCCTTTGATAGTAACCTAACCAGGGCCTCTTGTAGGTCTTGCGGGATTTGTGGGATGAGGGGTTTTAATTCCAAGTCGAGCTGGAAATGAATGAGAAAATTAGTATGGGGTGTGGTGAGAATTTTTCAAGCCAGGGATAATTCAAAATTGAATTCCAGAGGGAAAATTCAAAAATGGGGAAATCAGGCGGGGAATTCAATTTCAAAATAGCCGGCTAGCCATCTTTTCTATCTGACTACTAGCTGAATAAGCTGAATTCAAATTAGTGGAGGAATTGGAGTCTAGCTTTGGACTTGAGAACATTTTGAGAAATGATTACTCTTGGGGAGTAGTGAGAATTTTTCTCAAAGGTTGAGCGGGAAACATTCAAAAGTTGGAAAGTTGGCGTGAAGATTTGAGGCTTGAGCTTGAACGGGATCATTTTTTTTTGAGAAATATTAGGGGAAAGATGAGAATTTCTAAATTGGCTCACAAAATTCAAAATTCCCGCTCGGAATGATAAAATGCGAAGAATCAGAGCTGGGAATTCAAAAGAAGGAACGAAAGCTTGATTCGCGGCTAGCCAACTTTTCACTCTGACTACTAGCTGAATAAGCTTGGTAATAATTTTGGGGAATAGTGAGAATTTTCTCAAAGAACAAAAGCGGGGGAAAAGTCAAAAATCAGGTCTCTGCCTTTTAATCTCCTTAGCATGGAGCTTCCGGGGAAATTCTCCGAAGGGAATGAACAAGAATATAAAATTAGAATCAAAAATAGCTAGTCGTACTTGAGATTAGATACATTTAGATGGGAAGGAATGATTTTGGACATACGTCATGGTAGATTCTTGTCATTCTTGGGGAAAGATGAGTCATTTTTCTCAAAGTCAAACACTCAAAAAACCAGTTTGGGGCGGGAGAATTCAAAAATCAGCTAATTCGTAAAGCTTCCCGGGGAAATGCAACAAAAGCGGGGAAAGCAAACAAATAACGTAAAATTCAAAACATAAATCACGCGCCAAAATTCAAACTCAAACTCTTACCCCCTCTATACACCTCCCATACTGACTCGTCGAATGCCCACAATTAACAAGCACTCTCCCTCCATTACAAACGAACACAATTATCAGGCCTAAACTGAACAATGGGATATGCGCTCCGTTCTTGCCGCTCCGAGGCTGCGCCTCTCCGCGCCAACAACTTCCGCGCGGTTGCGCCTACGGCGCTTAGTATCTATGGGGCAATGATTAACAATAGCGCGTCCCCGGGGGAGACCCCCGGACCCCCCAAGATTGTACTCCAGGGGGGGGCAAAAACGGATAAAAATGTCGAAGATTGTCCAAAAATCGGCTCAAAAAGGGCACAAAAAGCATCAAAAATGGCAGGGCCAAAAAAGCGAAAAAAAATGTCGAAGATTGTCCAAAAATCGGCTCAAAAAGGGCAGGAACGGGGTCAAAAGGGGTCATGAAGGGTCAAAAAGGGGTCATGAAGAGTCAAAAAGGGGCCATGAAGGGTCAAAAAGGGCACACGAAGGGTCAAAAAGGGCACACGAAGGGTCAAAAAGGGGTCATGAAGGGTCAAAAAGGGGCCATGAAGGGTCAAAAAGGGCACACTAAGGGTCAAAAACGGCACACTAAGGGTCAAACAGGGCACACGAAGGGTCAAAAAAGCGAAAAAAAAAATTGTCAAAAAAAAAATTCAGAATTTTTCAAAAATCCAAAATTTCGAAAAAAAAATTCTCAGAAGAGGGACATTTCTTTAAAGGCGGGGGGCTTCGCCCCTTCGAACCCCAAAATTCTCTCTAAGATTGTCCAAAAATTCGGCTCAAGAAGGGCACAAAAAGCATCAAAAGTGGCATAGAAAAAGCGAAAAAAAATATCAAACATTTCACAAGGGCGGAAAAAACGAATTTTCTCAGAATTTTCTCAAGAATTAAGCGGGAGAAATTTAAAAATCAGGTCTCTCCTTGGCTTAGCAATGAGCTTCGGGGAAATGCAACAAAAGCGGGGAAAGCAAACAAAGCGCGCCAAAATTCAAAACATAAATCACGCGCCAAAATTCAAACCGCCAAAAACTCTTACCCCCTCTATACACCTCCCATACTGACTCGTCGAATGCCCACAATTAACCAGCACTCTCCCTCCATTACAAACGAACACAATTATCAGGCCTAAACTGAACATATCCGAATAGATACTACAAGTCGATTCAAATTGAATTTCGGGGGGTGTGAAGTCTAAATTAGGTTGTGCCATTTTGGGCAGGCGTGAAGTCCACGGTTGTACCTGAAGTGTGTCTGAGTCTGATGAGAGGGATTCTATGGAAATTAAGTTAGAGAGATCATTTTTTAAAAATCTTAAAAAATGCTACAACCAGCGCCACCTACCTATAAACTCAAACCCCGCCAATTTCCAAACCCCACGCCTTGTTATGAAAACAGAGTTAGGGCAAACGTTCCTATGGATTATTTTGCAGTTGTAATGCAAGTATTGGAGGGCTTCAGTTATCTACAAATATATTGGAGAAGATTAGATAGATGTTAGAACGGACTAGTTTTACTTTTCATAATTCAAATGCAATGAATATCCCGCCAACCTGCAACAGACCATACTTAACCTCCATCTGTAGCAAATCATACGAACTACTACCAGTATTGAACAAATTGGCCAAATTTGTTATAATCGGCTCGGAGATGAATGCTATCGTTTCGCCGCATTCTTCTAATGGGCTGTGGATCTAATAGAGAGTTAAAAGATTTAAAAGATGAAATGTTTAAATGAGTGCTTGCAAAGCACTAAACCATATGCATTTACCTGCAGAATCTTAGGATGCTTAAACCTCTCCAATTGCCTTATACTAGAGCGTAAAATCTCTGTAATAGTCTCTTTCCTTTTTGGCTTGTGTAGTTTCTCGACTGAGCGCTTTTCGAAGAGGAAGAGGGTGGCGGGCTAACATAGATACACAAGTTATTAAAGATTAAAAAAAAAACATTAAAGACTTTCTTCCCAATACACTCCTATACATATGAATCTGTATGATTTACCTTCCTATCCTGCCTCCTCTCACAATCATAACACTTCCAAATGTTCTCAGGCCCTGCCGTACAATTAAAACGGAGTATTTCCCAAGTGTTTGAGAGTGGATTTGAGTCTAATAAGTTTGTATTGTAATTGTGGTTGCTGTGGTAGTTGTGATGGATTTGAGTCTTTGTTTGGTTCTTTTGGAACATTTTATATTCTTATTGTTCACGTTTTTCTTCAATTTGTGTGTGTGATTCCACTTCCGCTGCTTGGGATAAATATACCCCGTGTATTCAGTGAGAGTAACCTGTTGCTCCAACTCCTTTCTCTTCTTTGCTCTCTCTATTTCCCCGTAAATAAATTTCCTGGGCTCAAATTAACGTGAGTACGCATGTGGTAGTAGTAGAGAGAGTTTTCTCCTCGTCGCCAGGTCTTAGCCTGCTGGAGAAAGCCAGCCAGTCTTCTGTATACGCAGAATAGAAAGTCTACCAAATGCATATTGCGAGTTCTTATTGATTTTCCCTTAGGGCTGGCAGTGGAGCAGGTAGTGTTGATTCTCCTCTTCTACAAGTTGCATGGAAGGAGAGAGTATACGTAGAGGGGCAGAGCCAGGAGGGGACTCTTCCCCATTCATTCTTTGCCGAGATGATACCTCTAGCTCTCTCTCATTTCATTCACTCTTTTTTGGGGAGAGCAACAGGTACACACTACTACTACTACAGAGAAGGACTACACACACAACACACACACAGTTCATTTAGAGAAGAATTTTATTTTTATTCTTTTTTGACCAATGAATGTTTACAACCTGATTTCGAACCCGTCCGCGTATTCGATGATCCGAATCCGATCCGAAAACTTTCGGATCAGAAAATTACGAACCCGAGAGTGATCGGAAAACTAAAGGGCGACTGACCCTGTAGTTAAGGGGCGTTCGTCCATGGCATGGAAGAAGGAACTTACTGTGAATAGCATCCATTCCATCTTCGACGTACACCAGCATTTGTATCAAACTTTAATTTTCTTCCCAAGAATGTCATTCCAATCCCAATTTCTCAAGAAAAGAAAAAGGACCGGCTGGATATGTGTGAATATCTACTACCTCAATATACAGGACTTTCTACCAGAACCTCTATAGTTTACTACTAGATATTCATTCAAGTTTTGTGAAATAATTTAATTTAATTGGAAAGTTATAGAACACCGTTCTTTCAGTTCTCTTTCGAAAAACTTTCTACGTATGTATATTATATAAGTATAGTAGTTATGTTCATTATACTATGAATATCTAGTGGGGATATCTAGCTTATGGGACACCCTGTACATGCTTTAACATTCATTCTTAACAGTCCCCACCATATCCAGTGGAATCCAAAAAAATTACTTCTGGAAAACCCTGTGCTCCCGCGCCGTCGAGTTAAATTCGTGACTACAGTCTCCCGCCCGTCCGATTACCCTTGGCTTTCCTCAATTTTCAACTAAAAAAATTACAAAAACTTTTGAGCCACCCTATGACAATATGTACATCTTACTTTTACCAAAAAACTACTTAAAACATTTCCCCAACCTTGGCTTTCTCCAATTTTCCCATGCGATATCATTCACTCCTAACTGTCCCCTATTATTTCCTGCGAAGTCTAGGATATTACTCATGAGAGACATCTCGTGAGAGATGACTCTCACGAGATGTTTTCCATTGTCGTATTGACGGGTTTTTGGGATGTCTAGTTGCCACATT
The DNA here is from genome assembly GCA_034700305.1 of Protaphorura armata. Taxonomy (NCBI): domain Eukaryota; kingdom Metazoa; phylum Arthropoda; class Collembola; order Poduromorpha; family Onychiuridae; genus Protaphorura; species Protaphorura armata. The sequence goes on along the minus strand of JAQIXO010001672.1, from coordinate 411 downwards.
CCGTCGTACGTTAATTTGTAGCGCGTGCCCTATATTTTATTCATTTTTTTTGAGCGGTCGTTCGAATATTAATGGCAAAATAATTACTTTATCAGCTAATCTTACGTTCATGACGGTCTTTCCATTGACAATCCAAAGAACTCTAGGTCTTGGCCAACCTATGACCCGGCACACGAACCTTGCCCAGTCACCTTCATTTCAAAAAATTAGTCATTAACACTTGCAGATTCTGCATGTTACGATACATTTCCTTTTGCACAGAAATTGACCAAATGAATCAATACCTTCGTAACAAGTGACTTTATTTTGAATTCTGTGATCTGACTGGAATTACCTCTTTATGTATTTGTAAATGAACTCTTTATGTAAACTGAACCGTTCAATGTAACCTAATTTTCATACCAACATGAG
>JAQIXO010001671.1:0-11620 GCA_034700305.1 Protaphorura armata | reverse complement strand
CTACGACTGGATATATGAATTTAATGATCTGACAGTGCGTCAAATAGCTTAAATATTTTGAGGCTATCAAAACAGGACACTACAATTCTCGGTCCTGCTTGTGGATAGTCCGTACTAAAGTTTGCATTTAAATTCAGTAAAGTCAAATCAAACTGCTTTGTGCATGGACTTCCATTCCATCTTTTCAAAATTAAATTTTGAGCATTGCAGAATAATATTAGAAGGTTAAACAGGTCCCATGTCCCATGCAGGTCCCAGGATTTAAAAAAAATTATTAAGCGTGTATGTGCGGACGAACCACACTTTTTGATGATCAGGACATTTAAGCGATTAGTGATACACAATTTTAAACAAGCTCTGTACTTACTGTACACGTGAAAACGGAAAACTTCTTGCAAGAATTTTTACAAAAACTAATTCAGAAGAATATAAATTAATAATAAGCAAAAAGATAAAATAAATATATAGAGATTAAATGTTAATGGTGTGACGGAGGAATTAATGTGCATCCAACGAACGAGGGGAGGGCTAATTAGGAGGAACGCAGCACAGACGAAGATGGACAATTATGAAGGGCGACAGGAAAACTCAGAAATATTTTGAACAGTCACCACCCTCGGAAGGATTTTTATTCTATTTGAGAATTCCTGCCACCGGGGATGGGAATTGAGTTGCAGTCATCATCTTGACATGTTGACAATGAGCGTTTGAAGTTGACAAAGAAGGTGTACAATTAGTTTTCAAGTATTCTGTGTCTCCGAGTTTCTTATCTTCAATTTTTGAGTTTGAATCTCAACCCGCCTACCCAGAATTACCGGAATTAAAGTTCCTGAAAGAAGTTACCTCAGAGATTTAATTGAATTATATTACTGATTAGATAGAAAACAGTAGTGACTATTTATTATAATGTAATACTTAAGTTCACGAAAGGGTTGTTCCTTGAACGAGTTTACAACCAAAGCGAATGCGTTAGTCCTTTACCATGTTCTTGACTTTGAGTTGGAATAAAAGATAGAAAATGTTGATAACTTTTCAGCTTAATTATTATGATAAATGCACCTCATTACCAGACAGGTTGTTGCTCAAATGGTACAACAGATTAAAATCTTGACTGCATTTCATCTCCTTGTTTATTTACCTTCTACTCCACCGGATGACAAACCTAGATAAATAAATATGTGAGTCTGAGGAGTAAGGGTGTTTTGTTTTTCGTCATTATTTAAAAATCAACTAAACCTAGTCTTTTAAGGTATACACGGATTCTGGCCCGCCTTAATGTTTTGAATCCTGAATTAAGCCGGTGAATAAAATTGAGCATCTTGGCTACCAACGTCAAGTAACTAAATATGAATTTAAATCTGACATCGGTCAATTTCAATTCCAACACCCCTTTCAATTTACGCCATACTTTCGTTCCAGTCCTTTAAAATCAAAATGTGTCCGATGGAGATTTATGTTTAAAAAGTTGCAGTGGACTTTCAAAACCTTCCAATGTGTTACATGTATTTCACTTTGTTAAAAGGTTATAAAACAAATTGTTTCCACACATTAAATGTGCAAAACAAGATTAATTTTAAATACGGTTGATTCCCTCATACTCTCCTCCATGGATTCGGTTCTTTGGCTTAACAATAGGAAATTTTTTTTTTGATTCAATCCGCTGCAATATATAAGATCTGTAAATGTTTTGTATAATTTAATTGAAAGTATAAATTATTTCTAACAGCGGTAATTTGTTGAATTTTGTGTGCAATATTAATTTATTGCAATTCAAATACTAGTGCTCACCTTCAGTAGTGCTCACCTTCAATATTTATATTTCGTGATTTTATAAGGCTCATTTCAAATATTTTTGTCACCTTTACAAACAGTTCAATACTAATCGGTAAATAAGACCTTCCAGTTACCAGTACTGTCTAAACCGAAATCTCATGTATTAATACTACAAGGAATTTTAATCTCGGCAAAACATTTTAGATTTACTCCAAGATTCTCAACAAAATATCTGTCACAAGATTTTATTATTGTGTTCCTTCCAAAAATTCCTTGCCCTTGCATTCAAACAGACGTGGCATTTTGGATCCAAAGGAATTATAATGAACTTTTATCAATTATTTTATCGAATTAGATTAATTTAGCTAAACTGTAATATGTATCAGGTCATTATTTGTTAGAACTCCTAAGTTTATGAAAAATCTGACTATCATCAACATTTCTTCACTTTCAAGGCGTAGTATTGGAGAACAGTGGAACTTAATCTCTGAAATAAAAATTGACAAGTTTTGCCATCGAATGCCAATTGAGATACTTACTGTATTTTTAATTTTTCAAAAGTGAACTCCAATGGAGGGATGCTGGGCAGCGGGCACTCATAAGAAAGGTGAAGAGAACAACTGTGTAAACTAGTACTTCGGATTATGTTGGAAAGAAGTACTTGACGGAGTTTCAATTTTCAGTTTGAAATTGCCATTTGATTTCTTAAGCATTCCTATACATTGCTGAATTTAAGTATAACAAAAATTACACTAATTTAACCTGTGCAATAACACATTGCAATTTACTTTCATTTCATTTCATAACCCAGAAAATGAAGTTGGGAAATTAAATAAACTTCCTTCGACGACTATAAGTTTTTCAAATGGTTGTAGCGAAGAAACAATTGAGTTAAATTAGATAGTCTCGGCTTCACCAAAAAAAAGTTAACGTTAATTTTATGTTATATGAGGTCTCAATAATCAATGGGTGTCTCAACTCGCTCTTAGGAGAGGTCGGTTCTCGACCCGTAACTACCACCACTACGGCGTCGTCCCCGTTCAACGGTCGTCGAACGCCCGCACCTTATTAGGTTAGGGTTCTACCTGTGTTCTCAATTGTTAAAAACGTTAACAAGTAGCCAAACTACAATTTATTGTTTCGACCTTCCGGTCTCTTCAGGCAGGCAAGAGTGGAAAAGAACCCAACGGGGCGGGGTTGTTAACCTCGAAGGGGGCACAAGTTTTTGTGATATCCAGAATCTGCATATTTTAATTCACCACTCCACATACTGACGTACGAGTAACTTCATATTTTTCACAAACTTACAGTTGATAATGTTCCATTGTCAGTATGAATACATGGTGATTCGTGACTTATTACTCCGTCCGTGCAAAATAAATATTTACTTGACTAATACTCCGACATCGACATTGACGCTAACACTCTCAGTGAACTCGACAGATCTGTTTTTAAAATCATCTTATAATCGAGACAACAAAATTTCAGTGGCGACAATGTGCTAAAATGGGAATAATGCCGTGGCCATATGATTTTTACGTAGGTCCTTCGGCTTGATTCACTTGTGTGTAAAACTTGACAACTTTATTTTGGCAAGAGAGAAAAACGACCAACTTGATTATATGACAAATTACCCTGGTTTAGTGTCGACTGTTAACTGTGATTCTGTAGAGTTCGAATTAGTCCAGTCCGTGTATGTAAGATGTATTAACTAGTTTGTAGTGGATCTTCTACAACTCAAATATAATCCACAAGTACATGTTAAGATATACATGAGGGAAAATGTCTCAACTAATCTTTAGTGCTGTTCAAAATAAGATGGTCTCTAATCAGATTAATTGGCGCCGGGGTGAGCATAAGACACATGCCTCACAAGTTTACCACTTACACTATATTTGCACTTTAGTTAGCATTTACAGAGTTGGAAATGCTTCGCGAAAAGTTCTGATTCTGAAAAGTTGAAGGAAGAATGTTCCACTAAGAAAAGTCATATAGCCACTACTCTACTTACTACAATTATTAACATTTCAGAGAGGAATACCTCAGTTTACATATGTCCAAATATTATGAAAACAATACAATTTTAAAACCAAAGCACAATATTTGTTCTTTGTGTCATTCCACTCCAAACTTTTCTTTATCAGTCTGATTCATTCCCATTTTATTCAGTTGGCATGAGACAAAATTTTTTGACTCGTGGGAAAATTATAGAATTTTCTAAATTCTGTAGAAATAGTTCTGGATAGGTCAATGTGTACACGCTAGATTGGCTAGATTGAATTAATCATTAACAAATTGTGTTTGAGCTATTCGTAGAACTTATTTTGAATTGATTTTAAAAACTCCAAATTATTCCGCAATGTTTAATGGGTTGGAACTAAATTAAATGTTATATGTACCGAAGTCCGGAATTTTCGGATTTTACGAGAATAGCAACACAGCCAGCCATTAATCTTAGGATAAGATAAAAAGAGACTCAAGTCATAACTACAGAGACAGGAAATCTCTCCCAAATGTTGTAAATCAGATTGGATTTTGAACTCGGTGGATTATAATGAGGATATGACTGGAGAACCAAAAATGTTGAGAATGTTGTGGCCCATTAGTTAGAGTCCATGATCTCCTGCACTAAAACTACAATGCAATACATACATGAAAGCGAATTCGAGTTATAGTAGTATCAATTGTTAAGAGTACTAATTTCCTCAATTTTTTGATTTGGCCGCTGACGGAAATCCCTAACCTACCAATAAATACAAAACTTTTAAGAAAAGTTTAGACATTTCTTTCGCGGCAGTTTTGTCGTTCATTGCTTATGCGAATCACTATGCACTAATGAACATAACATAACGTATTGCGTTCTTGTTTTTTATCAATGTCAATCTTCCCCCAACATCTTACTCATTTTAGCAGAACTGCTAAATCAGTAAAGATGAACGCAATTTTGACGTAAGAAAGATAAAACCCAATCGAACCGAGTGTGTTTACCGTACCCTGTATGCTAGACACGAGGGTAATTAATGCATTGCCCATCAATAGAAGTCAATAGAAAAAGCTAATATTTTGAAAATGCGCCACGCATTGAACTACTGTAATAGTTAAGAAATTTTTAATCGATTGCACTTCACCGAACGAGTAAGAATTGGAAAATTCAAGGTCTGTACTAATTACAATTCTTATAAATTACTTATGCGAAAAAGAATATGCCCATTCATCAGCTACATCATTCATTCCGGTTGTACTTGTACACAACAATTGTCTACAATAATGACTGGAACCGGGGACAACTCTATGAAATCTAGAAATCTTTGATAATATAAACTTTATAAACGAATAAATTCAAACAATTTGTCTACATTAGTGAATACATTTCTGTCTGTCTGATATGAAAACCGATTCCAAATAAAAAACACGAACGGCCATGTCGTTTATAAAAATTGCATTTGTAAAACAAACTGAAAAATATTTGTAGGTTCGGTTTCTGACGGCGATCGTGGGAAGCTGTGACATTGTGACCTGACTAGAAAATATATACAAGTTTGTTTGAATCATCCATGCTGGTATCAATTCGAAGATTTCGTTCAGGGAGTTTAACTACATATGCAAACCCGTATGCTGTGCTGTGGATTCAAAAATACAAAACAAATTGAGATGTCACAGTTGTCTGGAAAATGACAAATGCCGAATTATAAATTCCCGTTAACGACATGTGGTAATAGATTCATATCTTTCCAGAATTTATTATCCAACTTGAACGACGGGGTTTGACTTGATGGCGAACGTACGTGCGTATTATTTTCCTTCAATGAACGACTAGTATTGACATTTGATTTAATCTGTAAAACCGTGCACATCGTAAACGATTTCTGCGGTCTCTTGAAGAAATGCTAATCAGGGCAAAATGATAATTCGATTAAGATCACTGATTTCATTCGGTCAATAAGTTTACCGCTAAGTTGTCCGATCAGGAATAAACGCACGTTTTTGGCTCTACGTTTTCTGACGAGTAGACAGACGGATGACAAGAAAGAATGACAATTATTAAGGGCGGTAGGAAATATTTTGTCCAGTCATCACTCTGAGATGGATTTTACGATCTGACGATTCTTGCCACCGGGGATGGGAGTTGAAGTCATCAGAATGACATGTTGACAATGAACTTTTGAAGTTGACAAAGAGGGTGTACAATTAGTATTTGTCTGCAAGATTCCTGATCTTCAATTTTTGGCTTTGTAGCAAACATTACAAATGTCCCTTCGGAAAAGCATCAGAAGTCTATAGTTTTCTTCAAAGAGATTTAATTGAATTATCCTACTGATTACACACAAAAGATGAGCACCCATTCATATTTATGGAAATGCACATGAGGGTTAACCCTGGAACGTTTATTCAAGTTGAATGTTCATTTTTCTTTAGAAAGTTCGTAATACTGATTTGTTGTTAACTTTTAAAAGTTAATTATTATGACAAATAGGCCCTATTACTAAACATGTGTTACTTCATCAAAATAGTCAGAGTTCTTTCTTCTCGAATTGCTTATCTTTTATTCGCCCGACGGAATGACGGAATACGGCGAATAAATTATAATATAATGACAATATCAAAGTCTCTTGTTTTTATTACTTCTACACGTAAAGAGTGTCTCATTTAACAGTTGTGAGATTCTCTTCACTTTAAGAGGGTCCATTATTAATAGTACAGCTGTGAACGCCTCGGAAATTATTAGCTTTACGTGCGAAGAAATATATTTTTAGCAAAAGTTACTCCAAATTCTACTGCTGTTACATTACTGAAGAATTTGATCAAATTTCAAATTCCCAGTTATACTAATTTAACTTAATTTACATGTCACTATGAATTTTGTCACAAGTGTATGCGACCACGCCTTACCTGTGTCATTCTTGGACTGATTGTGAGACATAAACAAGAGACAAAACAACTTCTTAGATAAGAGCACACAAGTCAACGTGTAGAGGGCTGACAAATATTTTTGTATAATGAATCAAGGATGTGTCCACCGAAATAGTCACTTAACTCAATTCTCTCTACAAAATGTAGTCACAAATTCGACAGCGTGAAACCTACTTGCCATTCTAAACAAACGCATGGAGTCGGGAATCAACTAACAGTAAAATTAAACATTGGATAATGTTATGCTAAAGAGAATATCCCAAATGTGTTAGCTCGGGACGATTATAGTTGGTGTCTCCTGTGTATGTGGTATTCAGCACATTTTATTTTCTAAAGCACGTAGCATAAATGAACACAGACGAATAGGAAGTGTAAAAAATATGGCATCAATTATTACACGATCTGTGAGTGTGAATGCCATGGATCTTTCCTGGAGATTGAAACAATGATCGGCAAATGAAATTGTACGTTGTGGAAAATCTTCATCCATCGAGGATTACAATTACAACATAAAATTACACGAGGGAAGAAACTGACAAAGCATATCAACTTTTACGAGAAACAGAACTAATCCATGATTAACCTCTTTGGTAGACATATACCGATAAATTGTACACGGTAGCGAAAAAACCACACCGTAAAATATTTGAGAATCATAAATTCCCTATAGACCACATAAAACACATGCTATGTCTTCTCTTGCCTACTGGTGTGCTTCAATTGACTGAAATCGAAATGCAATGGGTACTAATTTGAACTCGAGAGTACACGAGAACATGCATAGCTCACTTTCAGAATTTTTGCACTGAATCAATGGTGGCTCACTCACTTTTTGGTATCATGTCAAATATATTAAGATATGCGAGAGATTATTAAAAGAAAATTATGTATTGTGCTGTAAACTCATCGACTGCATTACATTCTAGACATATTTGACAATAACTACTCTACGTTGGTATTTTAACTGAACCTACAAAATATAATCAATAATTTGCATTATTTGGTAATTTCTGCATGGCGAATGGACATGCGATAATCACTCACTGCACTGGTCTACTTCATGCCCCTATCCAGTACATATAACAGTAAGAATTTTAAAAAAATACAAAATACACTCATTAATTGACATAGCCGAGACCGAATTATACATCACGTGGATTTTTGTGTGTCTACAGTTTTACAATTTTTAAGAGATATTGTGAGCAGATGGCATGTATTAACGTTTAATAAATATTTCGATGATAATTTCACTGTGTCGAACGCCCTAATTGGCAATAGAAAACTGAATGTTGAGCAAGTTTTCAAAGATTACCAGATTAATTTGATGTCAAATGTTTAGTTTTATTCGGTGATCGAGCTTACGGAAACTTTGAGTTGAAAATATAATAAAGTTTTCTCGCTTTCATCATTTGTCGTCTCTCATGAAACTCACAATCTTGCCAATCTTAAAGTGAAATTAAAGTCGACAGAAATATTTATAATTAACATCGAATCAATGTTTTTAATTTTAGCTCGTTCCACTTCAATGCAAACTTTCATTTCAGCTATTCTTTACGTAATACCAAAACTTGAAATTTTCTATCTATAAACATTAGTTGGACATTTAAAATTAAATTGTTTAAAATTAAAATTCGTCCGTCAAACTTAATGAAGTGGTTTGTGCCACTTGTATGTCGAAGAGTCGAAGCCGATTTTTGTGAAGTCATCTTCTTTAAGTTTTACAGACGCCACAGGGTGGTACAGAACAGATCATAATCCTGTCAGTGTAACAATGCCGGTGACATTGACGAAGGACGATTACGCATTGTCCAATGTTAACCGCAAGTAAGAGTGATTGACAGTTTGATTCGGATCCACTGTAGCTGCACAATTCAATGCGCGCCGTCTTTTGGGTAAGCGCGATTCAGTTCTGTGTTTGTGACAATGTGCTAATACACTTTTATTACACTTTAATGAAACGGAACAAGTCGGTATTCCGCATTTCCAATTTTCAAAATAGGAGGGCATTCGATGAAATAGTAACCAAAAGTGGTAAAATTATTGGATGAAATAGCTAAATCTTAACAAATTGATAAATGTACGACGCTTAAATAATAATGAATTAACTTACAGCGCAGAGTTCTATTAATAATAGATTGAGAGGTATTTAGCTTTCAGGTAAAATTCTTAAGAACAGGCATATAGAATCCATTCAGGCATAGCACTTGCAAAATGCCAGCATGGATAGCTACAGACAGACACATCCTACTCTTTCCGTAAACACAAAATCTGAATCGAATCAAAATCGTAAATCTGTCACTAATCTATTAGTGTCTGAACACTAATCGTCTAATCTAATATGCAAAACTCCACCATAAAGGAAGACGGGCTTTAAACCCCAAGGAAATAATTTCGTTGTAATTGCCCTTCAAAGTAGTTGAATATCCAAACGGATAAATAATCTATTCTTTAAAAATTTAAATGTATCTCACATTTGTATATTATTTGAATGAATTGTCGCAACAATTCTGACATATATTTATTCCCTTCTCGTCACGCCGCAAGTTACATTGGAATAAATACATTTTTATATAACAAATTTTATAGGTTAAAAATTCTAGTACTTTGGGATTGAGGTCCACGAAGAGTGATGTTATTAAATAGTAGCTCATTGCGTAGTTTTCGTTAGTGCAAAATTGAATGATAATTTCACCAACTACACCATAACCACTACACTATAGCGTAACTACAAAACCTCACTAATTGCTATAAACCGGACACAGGTTCGTGGATTAAGTATTTAAAATATAAAATTATATCACTCTAAAAAACAGTAATGAGTGCTTAAGAAGCAATCATGACGAGCACACATTTTTTAAAAATGTTCATGACCCTAATTTAATTAGTGTAATTTATGTGTTGAATTGAATTGAAGGAATCTTGATCGTTCCCCATCAAGTAAATAACTATCGTGGGAATTTTTATCCAACTCATCACGCGAGCAATCCTGAAGAAGTCTTAATTGTTAGCAAACCGGAAATTCAATTATGAGAATAATTTTCGCTCTGGAAAACTAAATACCTATGTAGCTTTCCAGGTTTTGGGTCTGGTCTGAGCCTCACTTGAGTCATGCAATGCAATGGTCAATCAAAATAAACAAGCATTTGAATGAGTCAATTAAGTTCAACAAATACGAAAAAGTATCTTATATACGTAATGAACAAGCGGAGGTGCGGATGTGTTATAGTTAATAGTGTCCAGTATTTTTTTGAACGGAGCTCGATGAGCCTTATAACCATCACTCGCCCTTCCGGATTATTTTGAGTGGGTCTTATCTTAATTGTTAGGTGGGCCATGCCATAATATTATTTACAACGGAACCTCCAAATACATTTTAGTGCTCTCCGAAGTCGTCATTGCCTTTATCATTCAAATGGTTTGTCAATTTACGTGATATTTTAAACACAAAAAAGTAAAAGTCTAATTCAGATCGACATTTCAAAGCACAAGAACCTCTGGCGTTTTATGACCGTTGTATGTTAAAATATTGTAACATTTCTCTAAATAGCATATTAAGGAGGAATGTAAAATCTAGTGATTATTTCTCATGTGCTCTGTGTTAAATAAAAGCTACGTACGGTGGCGGAATCTGGTAGTCTATTCTTGTACTGAATTTTCTAGACGAATTGAAACTAATCGTATCATGGTCAATATTTCTCGATTCTCGATAAATGAGTTTCCGTAACAAGGTGACACGCTGAAATAAATCTACATATAGAGCTTAACGCTAGGAAGGTCATCCTGAGGTAGTTTGTTAGCAGAGAATTTCATGTTGGATTACTAATGTAAGATTTTGAATTGAGAAGTGTGAAACTATGTTCAATCTAAAATCTAAAATTCAAAGGAAATCGAATTACATCTTAATCAACCTCATCAGCCGGAAAGAAACTTTTGTTCAAATCTCTCAAAACGTAACACTCAAGGGATATTAAAATTAGACCACTTGCTAATTTTTGTAGTAAGTAAAAAAAATTCAATAAACCCAAATCTTGTAGTTAACTGTCGTTCCAGTCTTCAAAAATTAAATTGAGAGCAGGGCAAAATGTAATTATACAGCTATCAATAACCCACTGGGCGGAAGAATAATTTTATTGCATAGTTCTTTGTTCTTGTGATGCCTTACCATTCATGCCTTGAGAGCTAACGTAAATCTGATGAAATAAAATAATTCGGTATTTCCATTAGGCGTAGTTTAGATAGGGTGTGTTGTTCATTGACTCTGTCATGCATTTTTGGATTAATTATCACTGAAACCTCCCCGTTTGGATTAACCGATACGAGGACCGTTGGAACAGGAGTTCTTTTGACTGATAAATATAAATCATGAATCATACTGGAAGTTTAATTCAGCGATATATAATATAAAGTACTTCATAAAATTAAGTATGTTTTGTTTCATTCATTCAATATTTTTGTTGCATGGATCATGGATTTGACCTTTAATGTTGTTTTTAAAAATGCTTACGGAATTATTTGTTCATCTCTTTAGTGTTTGGAAGTAAAGTAAACACAATAAAAATGCTGTGCTTAAAATAGCTTTGAATTCGATTTTTCTGTGAATTGAATGTTCTGGTGTTTGGTATATAAAAGAACTTCAGTTTTTGTCTAACTGTCATAATGTAAAAGATTGTCAAGGAACATCGAACAATCAATTTTAAATTGTAAAAATAAAAAAAGCTTATAAAATACACAGACATGAAGATATTTTTGTTGACAATTTTGCTACCCACAATTGTGCTCGGAGAGTACGGTCAACGCATTGACATTATTTTGTCCGGACGGTAAGCGCAAAATATTACACAGCGCGAGACCACAATTGAGTTCGATCTGTGAAGCAACTGTACATATTTCCTTGCTATTACGTACAATAACTAAAATATCCGAATCGCCATTTCAC
>JAQIXO010001670.1:0-11620 GCA_034700305.1 Protaphorura armata | reverse complement strand
GTACAAGTACAACAGTACAAGTACAACAGTACAAGTACAACAGTACAAGTACAACAGTACAAGTACAACAGTACAAGGGCGAAACAGAATCAAACTCCGTGCACTATACCCAAAACGAATCAAGACGACCAGTATGTACATACATATATTGAGTCACTCTTACTTTTTCATTCCTATTTTAATGGGGAATGATTAATGCAAGTGTGCGCATAATTACAAGTACACGTACTTTCTACTGGACTCAATTGAATTGGACGGACCAGAAGAATACGACGCAACAATCTCTTTGGTTTCAATAACACACTTCATTTTTCTGAGCAAGGAATGATACTGAATTTCAAGAAACACTCTTTTGGTGTTTCTGAATAACAATTTGAGATCAGGATCTTCGTATTCATGAGTCATTTTCAAAAATTGTGCCTCTAAATCTTTTAACTCTGTCTTCAAAATTTTCATCCTACTCAAAGCGCATTCTTCGCCAGACATTTCAAATCGTACCATTTCCATTTCCCTACGTAGTCCTGGAAAAAATTGAAATGATTAGTATTAAATTATTCAAAGGTATCATGCAGGTATTGAACTGCCCGTTTAAAGTGAAATTAAAAAGACTTACTTTTACCCTTAATCGAAATTTTGGAGATTGTACATTTTGACGACTCTACCCTTGCTTTGGTCTCCAAAATCCGCAGTTTCTTTTGGAGCATGGCGTGATAGTCAATTTCAACAATTGATGTCTTCACCGCTTCTAGTTCAGATTTAAGCTCCTTGTTTTTCATGCCATCAGTGAAAGTCAAGTCAGAAAATTTGGCTTCCCATCCCGCCATCGTTTTTTCCAAACGTTTTGCTTTGGATCTGCTGTATGATCTGTTGAACATTTCCACCCACACATCGTACGTTTCGATCGGGGGATGTGACTCCGCCATCTTTTACTTTTTGTGGTACGTAACGTAACTTCTGAAAAATGTCACAATTAAAAATTGAATTCCGCACACATTATTTTTATTGAGTACAGATTACAGATTATTTTTCTGTCATCTGAAGATGAGTTACTTTCGTTTCCACGGAAAGCGTTGAAGGGAAAACGGCTAGAATTTTGGAAAGAATTGACGTTAAATAAAAAACTTCTCTAGAGCCACGATTAAGGTTAATATCATTTTCAGTAGGTAGGTTTGTTGATATAAGGTACGTGTACATGCTGCCCTTACCCCACTCGCACTCACTAGTATTTACCAGGAGTAGAAAAAAGAATGAAATTGTTTGTGAAGTTCTATCACTTAACAAATTATTTGAGTTGTGATTTCGGAATTTAGCGAAAATAATTTTATTTTGCACTAACGATGCGGCTTGCCTGGTCGTATTTACCGATGAAAATGAAAGTAGAACGGAGTACACAGTACAATGGCTTATGCGACACGTACGTGCAAATAATAATCCGACCCTCCTGGTTCCAGAGAAACACAAACCTAAGACATTGGCATTTTTTATTTCGCATGGTACGGAGTGATCCCCGGCCATGCAAGAACAGGCAATTCATAGCAACTCAATAACTTGCTATATAAAGCTAGGGTAGCTCTAAAACCCTAAAACAAAAGTTTCTTTAAAATCTTAATGGATGAGACCAAGTCCCAGTCACTGCTACTCCTGAATATCTTGTGTTTTCTCGGAATACATGGGTACGTCGCTTTCGCTTCCATAAAAATTGCATGCACCCCCTTGTAAATAAAGCAATGAGACGAATAGTCATAGTGCGATTTCATTTGGCAAAGATTCTTGTCATAATAGAAATGTATATGATCATAAATCGTTTCTCATCGAATCTAGTTTGCATATTATACAAGAGTCACAGTTATGCATCATAAGGCAATAAAATTAAATGCTGATTTCACATATGAAACACTCTTATCTCCAAAGCCCTTGTCTCGCCGTCACGTCAGAATTTCTTTTGATGCAAAATTATTATACAGACAGGCATCTGTATCTGGACAAGAAAGATTTAGCGTGAATTTTTTTATGGGTTTTCAAAGTATCAGAAGGAAACGAAGTTTTATTTTAATACGACGGCTGGATTTTACTTGATTTTTTAACACAAGAAAATACTCCTCTAAATTATGACATGTTGTAACGTTTAGGTGGAAATTTGACTCTCATACAATTTCTGCCCTAAGGGCCCTACTTCTAAATGTTATATCTTCCGGAATTCTTCTCCGCACCATACGATTAGAATGTTCAAGTATCGTAGCCTATTTTTTGTGGAGGAAGTTAATAGACAACACACACCTAGGTCAAGGCTTATAAATTATTTAGTGGGAAATGGAAAAGCTTCTAGTAGAAATGGCGAAATGTCAAAAACCAATTCAAATTCTCCATTTACAGACACATCACTAACGAAACGGTACCGGCAGACTCCTACGACTTAAGTTATACTAATTCTTGATACTCGTACTAATACGTACGTACGTAATGTAATCGAAATAAAATTGAACACTAATTTCCGATTACATAGCGTATGTATTCAAATTAAATTATTTATTCATTGCCACTGATAGCTGCAGAGACCGGGTTCATCACAAAAAAACACAAACACGTGTACACAGTACACAGATGTACTCTAAAAACAATTTTGTAATTACTCCTTTTCATTTAAAACATATACCCTATTTAATTAATCACGGCGGAACTACCCTAACTACCGTAAAGGACCAATAGAACCCCGGGGTTGAATTAATTTCGTCAGTGTCCGACGTACGACACCAACTTTCACCACTTACTCCGACGGAGAAAGTTGAGGGTTGTATTCGAGCACATGTACATGGTTATAATGGCATCCGGGTTCTACACTCTGCACGGTCATTTACGGTAACTATTTAATTGTAAATTAAATTGAACGCACAATCATAAAATCACAAATGTTGTGGAATACGATACAAATAATTATCACTTTCACTTTTTCTTTCTAAATTCTTTGGAGCAAAAACGTTAAAACAATGAAACAGTACAGTTGACACAATTAAAATGTAAATCCTAAATTTTTTATCTGGAAATTAATTAGCTTTAGATTTTGGCATATTTTGTTAAGACTCGTTGCGTTGCGTTGGTTTGATTTCATTTTATTTTGGAATGACAATCGATGGTAGACTTTAATTTTATAATTCATTATGATCTGGATGATTTGGTCTTCGTTCTGTAGGATGAAGAAAAATACCTTCCGCTGTTTTCCAATAACATGAAGCGTCCGTATAAGACAAACCCACAATTTCAAGTTGTCCATTGATGGGTCGACCGAAGGAATTACCAGAGACAGCCAAATAAGCGGAAGTGTCCACGTGACGAAATTGAACGGCGTCATCTCTTTTCCAAGAAGTTGTTCGGCACTGGACTTCCCAAACATCCCCTGTGTCTCCTTCACCTGCAGTCACAAAGTTAAAAACACATTTAGTTAATTCGGCAATACACTGGAACTGTAAAATTATCATTACAATAATACTTCTGTGGGTTTAAACATTTTTATGAATATTTTTTAAAAAAATTAATGAACTTTAAGGAACGGGCCAAGTATTTGAATATTTGAATAATTAAATACTGTGAACTTTTTCCCTGGAATATGTAAATATTATTGGACATGTTAATTGGAGGTACTTTACTCTGTAAGTCCGAATGGAATTGGAAACCCGTTTATTTTAATATTGGTATAAATTGAGTAATAATTACCATTATCTCCAAACGCGCTTATCTCTTGATTATTGGACAATGGGGAGGCAAATAGATGAGAATGAAGATTTTTCATAGTATTTAAATGCTCTAGGCGAACTTTAGTTCCACATCGAATTGGTTCTCTGAAACACAACAAATAAAACACAAATCATTAGAACAAATTCAAAACTGTGAAGGCATTCAAGTAAATCGTCTACGGTCGGTGTACTAAATCGGTCTACGAATCTGACTCTTATTTTCGGTCATTCGTCATAAATTATTCATATTCTAGTGAATTTGGCAAATTCACTAGAATATGAAGAATGGTAGAGGAAATTCAGAATTTCCTCTACCATTCTTCGTAAAATATTAATTAGTTGCTGTTTTATCACCATTTGAACATATCTCTTTTTAATTTTTAAAATTTCTTCTGCTAGGGAAAAAAGCGACAGCAGCAGGATCACTTATTTTTCAACATATTTGTTTTTACGATAAATTGAACCTGAACCTACATGATAAAAGAATGATGAATGATTATTTCATAATAAAATTGATTGCTTTTTACATAATTATGAATTAGAATTAATTTACAATTTACCCTCTGACACAAGGTGAATGTGTGTGTTGACTCTTGACGACCCAGAGTGAGTTTGGGTCCTCTGCAGGTTGAATTCCGGTCACGGACTGTTGACCTGACCCTGTCCCATACTTGATGTCATGAGAGTGGAGTCGGACGGAGTAGGCTGTGTTGGTCAATTTGAACACACTCCCACACGTCACGTCACGGACTGTCCTTAGACCTCCAACCCCCAACATGCTCACACTCACCGTCATCACGAACACACACACAACCACAACATTGGACTCACACTCTCTCCTCATACTCATTCTCAAAATATGCTCAAAATCACACACGAAATTTTTAAAAAAAGTTTGAAAAGTTAAAATTTTATTTTACTGCCACTTTTTCAAAAAACAGACACAGACAGTGGACTTTTTAAGAATAATTTTCAATTTGCTGACTCGCCGAAGAATTTGTATTTCGTGCACGGAGAATGAGAATTTTACACAGAGTGTGACAAAATTGGTCCCAAAGAGCCCCAATTTGAATTTTTCTGTACAGTTTAATACTGTGCGGTTTTTGGACCGAATATAACCCCCGGATTCTAATTCAATACAACCCACCCGGGTACAATAATATTGTATTTATTGGATAATTATAATTATTATAATTATCCAGCTGTATACACGTCTCCATTGACCTTATGGAGAAAGTAGGAAGGATTAGAACCCTTGGCTTTTATTTATGTATTAATTATTTGAAAATATTTTTTGGTATGGCTTATAATGTATTTGAATCGAGACTTGTACGTATTTTGAAAATGCATACGGGGTGGGACAGAAGTAACCGTCTTTTCTGCATGCTTTTGCATGTACCTGGAAAATATGACTACCCGTATAACACCGTTAAAAAAACCTTCTTGGTTCGAATTGAAATGTCATCCCGTCGTGCAATACAAAAATTAGTAATAAATACAAAATAGCAATTGACCTTAGAATTAACAGAATTATTGTATGGTAAATAGGGAAAGTAACCCCGGTGTGCACGGGGTTTTAACACCGGGGTTGTTGTTAATTTTCGACCCCGAGAACCCCGGGGTTTGCACACAAAAAACACCTTAGCACCCGGGTTTTGGGAATTGTACAGGCGGCAAAGAGGAGAATTGTTTTGATGGAGAAGAAAATCCGTAATTTTTTTTAAGAGATTTATTTTACAATATTGTTTTTGAATTATGTTTATTAAGGTTTAGAAAAACCCCGGTGCCACCGGTTTTCCACCAGTGACGAGTCTAGGATTTTTTGTCAAGTAGGTACAAGCAAGATTCACATCAAAATTTTGAGAACGAGACATCAGAGCTTCAGAGCGCGAACACCCGCCGTTTACGGCTGTCCATGTCATGTCCCCGCCGCCGGAGGCGAAAAAAAATTATGTTATATATTTAGCACTAGTAGCATGTAAAAGTCAAGTTTACAGAGACATTCGAGCAAAAATGGCGTCCTTAAATTCGGCATTTTTTGCATTTACTGTGTGAGTTGGATAGTGAAACTCCACCATCGGCCCGTAGGGCCGAAATTTTTTTGACTTTCCTTGGAAAATAATGTAGAAAGTACTCAATTTGCCCATGTTCTTTTCGTTTTTACTGTAATTCGTTTTTATCTAGTGTAAAAGGCACAAAATTACACGTAGGAACAGGCCTACTCGTGCCTACTCCTGGACTCTCTTCAATTGCTTTTCAATGCAAAGTTAATTTTTTAGTTTCTTTAAATGCTGAAGTGTGTTGCTAATGGTAGTTCTACTACAAAAACACGAATTGTATTCTATATTTATTGGAGAGGGACCGAATTGTTTTTTTAACCATGAAATTGTCTACTCCACAGAAATTCCAGACGACAGAAACGTATGTTAACGAGTTGAAGAATAATTTGGAGGGAGTAATATTGTAATAGTTTATTTTATTATTTATATGTATCTTTCATAATGTTGAATTGAAAGTTTGTTGGTTTTAACAAATTGCTCGTTGTGTAGGAATTAAGCAAAAGGAACAAAGATGTGGACGATTTGAAAGCATCGTGGGAAAGTGTAACTGACGGGTACGGGTACCTGACCTTACAAATTACAATTAGACCAGCACCAAACTTCATCACACGAAATTTAGTTATGAATGCGAATTAACCTGTACGGGATGGGACTTTGAATTATAGTACAGGTTGGTGCGAAAGTTCGCATGTTTTGTCGCACCCTGTAGGATATACGGCGCAGACATCTCCATCTTAACATGCCCAAATACATAACATAATTTTTAAGCTTCTCATTTAAAAAAATGACAAGCTGGACATATTATATTTGGAATGATAGATGAGACTGTGTTATGTGTAAGTCGTGAATTGTACAAAAAAAAGTGATAGGAATCCCTGACCCAGCCCATGGACATGCAGATGCAGATGCAGGTGTGTAAAGGAGCACACCAGATATACCTGGTAATAATATCCTACCTGCTATGCTGACAGGGAAAGGTAAAGAGTAGGAGTCCCGTTATGTTTTGATCAGATTTTCTAGGGTTCCTTTTCTTGGAGGATCTGTGGGCACAGAGGAATTCATGGACTGGATCCGGGTTCGTATCTTTAGGGCAAGCACTCAAACTCGCAATGTCGCAATCACAATTTTTACAATGCATTGTTTATACGTAATAATTCTTTGTCTTGTTGTTTTAGTTAATGATTTTTTCCATTATATTTATATTCTATTAATAAGGGGCAGGGAGACCAGTTATACTCAAATATCACCTTCATACTCAAATACTCAAATGGAGATTGAAATTCTCTCAAAATTCGGGAGTAAAATGAAAATTGTGCCCAAAAAGACACGAATTCAATCCTGAGTTTCAGTATTCTATACAGAAGGAAGCGGAATTGGGTATACTTTCGAAATGGGGCGGGGCAAGAAAGAAAATAAATGAAAATATGTGAGTCTTTACAACGTCCAATTAATAAACTCCATACGAACATTACCACTACTATGTAGAAACGCCAAAAATGTCTGCGCTAATAACCAAAAATGTATTGAGGGACTGCAATTGGGAATGTTGAGGGTGTTCGGCGCTAAAATTCCGATCTTTCCAGAATACTTATACACATTATATTTATTATCATTCAAAATTTCGTAAAAAAAATTGACGCGCTGCGCGCGCTAACTCGTAAGGTTGATAAGGGGCCAGGAATTCTCCATACATTTAATTCACACGTATAAAACATTTATGTCTGAACCCGTGAATCTGAATTTAATACTCAAGTCGTCTATAAAAATACTCAAATCGCGTTCACAAAAACTGGTCACCCTGTTAAGGATGTGACATGTAGTCGGGCGGGTCAATAAAATAATAAGTGTACTGTCATGCTGTTTCGTTTAACAAGCCAAGGTATCTCTAGCAGTATGGTAGAAACTACGTCCGTTTTACAACGAAGTACTCGTGGTATAGGCCGTAGTTGATATGCAAATATGAGTTGAAAAAATCATTGTCCAAACCTAAAGGGTTCTGCACTGTTCCAAAAAAATTCTGTTAAACATAAAATTAATACACTGCATATTTTACTTTTAAACGCATATCTGACACACACGGTTGAAAATCATCATGAAAAAAATACGAATGGTTGAGATTCAATTTCAGTGAGTCTAAATAATTACAATTACCTTGTGACTTCCTGGTGCATGAGTTAGAAAAAAAAATCATTAACATTGAACTTCCCCTCTGAAGATTTGGACAGGTATTTTTCTTCAAAAAAAACCGTTTAGATGAATGAGGAAAAGGTTTGAACATTTTACATAGTTAGTTGGAAAAGGGTAGCATAATAGGAAGTCTAGTGGATAATGGATGTGAACCATAAATCTTAACCCGGATTCAACTGGAGAACCAATTTTGTTTGTTGCAGTAGTCCAGTGCAGTACTCGCCTGCCTGAGATTTCGGACGGTCTGAGGGACTCAAATGTTTTCAATAGTAAAACGAAGAATCGGAACAATACAGAAATAATGGTAATCCGGCCAAGTGGGCCAAGTTGTGCGGCTTGAGATTTTTCCTGGCCTCATCATCGGACCGGGACTGGTTGTGTTGAAAATCACTCACCTTGCACTTGATAAGGCCAGGGTTACTCAAGGGTCCACAAATCCCATCCCGTCCTTTTTTCACAGTATTATTATTATTGTCATCTCATCTCCCTCGTTTTTATTCTTCTTCTCTCGAGTCCAAGGACAAACAACCCGTCCGGGTTGGGTTTCACTCAGGTGAACTCATACTCAGAAATCCACTTAACAAAATCTTATTTCTTACGTATAACTAACGTTACTTCTTCACCTACGCACAAGTACAACTGTCACCGGGAATTCTCCGACCCAGGAAAACTAATCAAGCGTCATACAAAAATTGACAAGAAAAAAACAAGAAAGCATTGTTGCGTTACGTACATCTTACGCATGGGCAGGTGGGAAACACACAGCACCCATTTCGCCCGGGATTTAAAATTTGCATAGCGGAAATTCACGCGTGACGCCATGTCATAGTAGCCGTTTTATTTTGTAAACAAGGGGTTTGTACAAAAGAAAGTTACTTTTGGTTCACACTGTATAACAAAATGATGATTTTTTTTTGTCTAGAACATGTGTGTTAATTTTCGCCAAGGAAAATTCTAATTTGTGCCTTTCCAATTTATAATCAGAATTCTTTTTTTAAGTACAAAATCTCATTGGAAATCTAAATTGGTAACGGTGTGGTATTCCACTTAACTATGCACTTGACCTTTACTCAATTTCCCGAGACATAAATCCCTATTTACCGGTTGATCCTCTCATTTTTTTGGTTAGGGTCCCTTCCTTCTACCTGGTCATATTCGATCAAGGTCTTGGAAGAAGGGAGCCGAAGGGCTGGCTTCAAGAGCAAGAGCCCTTTTCTTATTTTCTTCTTCTTCTTGGTTTCCCAAAGATCTTCTCGTCATGTTATAAATAAGCTCAACTTTTCTTCTTTGTGATTCATTCATTTTTAGTCGCTCATTCGAGTTGGATCGGAATATATTCTGAGTTTACAGTGAAGTTGAGTTTTAGTCTCATCCTACCCCGTGATACCTAGAGTTTTGAGGTCACAACCCAGTCATCATGGTTAGTCTACGATTTGTACTTTTGGCAGCAGTGATCGTGGGGATGGCCCTTGCAGTCCCTGTCGAAGAAAAATCTGAGAAAAAAGAAGAAACGACGGCGGTGGCAGAGAAGAAAACTTCTGCTGCTGGAGAGGAGAAGGGTGTGGCTGCAGTGGATCAACAATTGTCAGCATATTTTGGTGAAAGTACTTGGAATGTACTTGGTGGAGCCTTAGGAACTGTGTTATTGCTTGGAGGAGTTGGACTTGGATATTATTATTTCTATCTCAATTATGTGGACTACTCTGGAACGGCGTACAATCAACCACAGGCTTATCCTGCTTACAGCACTGCCGTCGGGACTCAACCCGGTTACCAACAACCACAATACTATTCGGCCAGGTATCCTTACAGTTTGTACCTTATGTGTCTTAATTGTTCTATATAATTTTGTATGAAATTATATGATTTTCGTCATTGAAAAAGTATGGAATTAATAATTAATTAATTTGTTTGTTTCATTTTTGATTGACAGGTCATTGGACGGTGGTAACAGTTGGAATTGGCCTCAAGTTCTCTTCATGATCAGTTTGGCTCAGGAATCTTATGAGAAATTTGACTTCCAAACCTTTGACTGTCAAAAGAAGGCTTTGTGTGAATTGTCTCACAAACAAAATGATTTTGGAGAGACAGGAAGAAAACTGTCCAACTCTTTCTCGTAAGTTCTTCAATAATTTATTTGAATTTTTAATTGAGATATACGGCTCAACTTAAACACTTTGGGATAACTTTAACATTTTACATGTTTTTTCTAATGCAAAATTTGTTCCGACCTGACATTTCTTATTTTTTATTCCAATTACGGCTTTATTCTCAAAATGGGCCCAAAAGTGTTAAAGTCCATACAATGTAATTTTTGATCAAAAATTTCTCAATTATTTTTCTAGATTCCTGGATGCCGTTGATGGTTTACCCATGCCGACCATCATTCTGACCTACTTGAAGGAGTACAAAGAAGCCATCAATCAAGGAAAGGACTCCAGCAAGGACTGTGCCACCGTGTATCCCAAGTGCCAATTTTCCTTGAAGGAAGTTTTCACAAAATACCAGAAACGGGCTTCCGTGTCAGCAGAAAAAGCCTAAAAACTTCATGACCATACAATTGACATTTGTAAAATTTTTGACAAAATTTTTAAAATGAGAGTTAAGTTTTTTTTCCGAATTAATTAATTAATCTTAGCATATGTATTGAATATATATGTATGTACGTGTTATTTAAAAAAAAAGACTGACATTACACATTACACACCTGACTGAATGATAAGACTGAATTAAAAATGTATGAGACTGACAATGACTGATAATAATAATTAGCCAATAATTAATTAATACATATATTTAAATTAAAAATCATAAAAAGTGTGAATAGGCATTATTTTGTTTTTTTCTTTGGGGAAAATTGGTGGAGGGTTTAGATGTAAGATTAAATTAATTCCCATATTACAATGTGGAAGAATCTTCTTGATTTTTTTTTGAATTGAGTTGATTGATTTGGCTTTTATTGACCTCTAATACATAATTTTGTAAAACTGACTGATTCCTGACGGATTCTTCATCAGTTTGAAAAAAATTGAATCTGTGAAAATAATTTGTGTTTAGTGTTTTGTAGGAAATAAAAAATTAGTTAGAATTATTAATTTAAGACCGTAGTGTTTAGTATAAATTTAATTGATTGACTTAACAAGTTATGACATGGGGCACCTACACTGTACTACTCTTGCGAATTGACTGGTAAATAAATAACAAAATAATTTTTAAAATCCAATGGATTGTGCGTGTATAATTTTTTATTGCTGAGTTTATTGGTAGTCATTTTCACTTTTTGTTTATTACCCATGCCATACATACGAGTCCAAAAAGTCTCAGCAGACAATGAGACCAAATATTCCAAGAATTCCAATAAAATTCCTGCGCGTTCTTCATGCGATTAGTAGTGTACTCAGAAATTTGTGTGACTCGATCAAGTTGTTCAGACGGGAGAAAATTTTGAAGTTCAATTTTGACTTTCACAATGGAAAACGCGTGGCTTGGGCGTGGAGCCATGATAAAGTTTTTGCTCTCCCCAAAAAAATCAATGACAGAAATTCACAAAAATTTGATAAACGTTTCACGAAATCATACTCTTTGAAATTGTCAGGTGTGCAGTGGGATAGAAATTTTTTAATGTGGTCAATCCCCCCTAAACAA
>JAQIXO010001669.1:0-11621 GCA_034700305.1 Protaphorura armata | reverse complement strand
TTAAATAGTACACTTGAGTTTTGTAACACAATAATGGTAATACTGCTACGACCGATAGAAGATGAATTATACGAAAGTAGATTTGTAAATGAAGTGTCTCACACATGAAATTGTGTGAGTTCAGTGCTGATAGCGCAAACTGCTCATACAGATAAGCTAAGAAAAACTTACAATATTGTTTCATAATTTTAAATTGACTTGAACTATTACTATTACTGCAAACTCTGAATGGTTTTGCATACATGTTATGGCGACATACAATTTAGTTTTAATCAATTTTCAATAGTTTGTAGGTATTTTTCTCAGCCAAATTGAAAGGAATAATGAAGTTTTCTATCATATTTAGTTTTACTCCTTAAAGGACGATACTTGATTTTCACAACAGTTGAAATATTTGTTTTAAAACGTCAGGAAACATTTTTCTTCCCAAAATTCCAGAACTCACCATGTACAGTACTGGAAAATAAAATGACCGACTCACCACACAATGAATCCCACAAAACTTTATATAACCAAGGCCACAGTTGTAGATTAGATGTCTCTGGAGTAAACGGGAGATGTGCTACATTTTATCTTTTGCTCAAAACCCGCAATTCAATCTTTCTTTTAAGGATAACCATTCAAATCCCTGTCCTTAAGGCCTTTAATTTTACTGTACTTGTACGAGAGAATGAACAGGAACAGCACTGTACACGTACACCCAATCTTTGAGCCAATACCAAATTGTTGGGTTGTTGTTCCATGTGAGTGCAGTGGAGCTGTAATACTAAATACTAGGTCCGTTGTTTTTATATGATTTGGTTGTTTCTGTTTCAATTCAAACTATTGAGATTGAGCGTCTAGAATGTATGGTCTCAAATTCTACAATAATATTTGTGTAACAGAAACACGTAATCGAGTTTAGTTAAGTTTTTACTTAAAGTCTGAATTGATAACCCTACTGATGAATCAATACATTTCATATTGTGTGGGCTATGGAGATGCATGATGATTACAGAAAATATTTTACAAAGGTGAAAAACTTTTCTTGTAGGGTAATATAGTTAAGTAAACTGAAAATTTTGTGGACGGATGATTGCTTTATGATCCATTTGCACAAGAATGGAAGACGAAATATCTCATAAGAACAAACAGGATAACAATGCTTTGTCTGCCGGAGAGATTTAATCTAAGCATCACAACTTTTCAATAGAGCACTAAATCCATCACGATATAGGAAAAGTATGAAGTATTTTAAAAATGCTAAATTATTTGAAATAATGCAAATATTTTGATATGCCAGTTTATTTTTAATTGTGTGATCTTCAAACGTATAAAATTTTAGATGGTTCAAATCAATTTTGTAATGCAATGACGGTATGACATATTGATTATGATATGAATCAGATAAATGTTTTTCTAAAATTGTTATTGTAATTAGAAACGCTGTAGGGAGAATTAACCTAATTAAATATGTCAACAATACTACTAATTCCTCAAGCATTACAAACTATCAAAATCCTTAATTCTCTGCTAAATAAATTAAATTAATTGAGACCTAAAACTAAGCAAACTCTGAATAGTTTTGCTTACACGTGACGAGACGACAAACGATTGTACATCTGAAAAGGTTTGACAAATAATAATTAAACTAATTAATAATAACCTATGGTACAAAATCAATAGAGCAGTGAAACTACGGATGTTTCAATTTCAGGATTGCTCATGGGTGCTCAGAACTTCTGGACATCGATACATTTCTATTCCGATGAAGGTTCCGCTCAAACCTCTGTAGAAAAATTAAATAGTATAGAAAATTAAACATATGGATGGATTGGACTATAATTCTTTTTAAGAAATAAATCGTTGTTTTGTTTTTATGTAAACTCACAGCAGATAAAAATTTTCCAACTTTTCAGAACTTGAACTCTCAAAACGAATAGAACGGAATTGAAAATCGAGTGGACAAATGGTGTTATAAGCTCTCTATCACCGGTAGCCAAAGTACAGGAACTGTGCCGAGCTTCACCTGATTTCACTAACAGTCAAAGAAGGAATGAACTCGGATATTGAATTGTACGTTATGAAAATGAAATTGAGTTAGATTTTTGTACAGGGTGGATCACAACTTTGGTTTTACTTCTTACACCTTAATTTCTGTTTTATTTTTGAGTATTTTGCATAATGTCCTATCCTACGCGTGTTTGGAAACTCAACAAATGGGTAACGTGTAGCGAAGATAAGAAAAAGTTTAGTGCAAATATTTTGTGGTAAAATAATTGCACACAAGACTTTTTCTTTTGAAAGTAGCAAAAATAAATGACTAGAGATATTGTGTAATCGTGCGAAATCTAGAAGTGATTGGAGAATGTATGAACCACCTTGTAGTTCCGTGTTTTCGTTTTATTAGTTCAAGGAAGTTAATTCAGTACATGCTATTGTTAAATTCCGTTGCATCTCGACTTCTCGATCAATCCGGAGTGAACAACACATCTTGTTTACGTTTCATGTGTCTTTAACCTTTGACCTGACTATGGGCATGGTTTTAAAATAATAAAATTAACCGAAGCTTTCTTAACAATGGTAATGTTATGACGGAATTTTAATTTCAATGAAATTATATAATAATTCATATAGACTCAATAACCTGAAACTCATGTTCGCATATTACAATATTTAATATAAATTATTTGTGGGACACAACACTTTCAATAATATTCATAAAGGTATTTCCGAAGTTTGCATATAGAATAATAATCACGTGTGTTTAGTCGAAATCAATTCTAACGTCGCTAATTTAACACGAATGTATAATGTTGGAGAATCAATGAGCATGAATCACACCGAACCGTTGAATAATATCCCAATATAGAACCGTGTTTAGTTGTTGCTAAAAACTCTCTCTTAAAACTTTAAACATAAAGAACTCCTGCTCATTTTCTCTTGTCTAGGAAATACGATTCGCTTAGCTTAGTTTGAAGGGTAATGGAGACTGAAGAATTCTTCAGAAAAATTACATGGAGCATCCCGGCATTTAGATGGAGACAAAATAAGATAAATTCCATAAAACCTTTCCTAATTAACTATATATTGTCAACGAGCGGAATGTAAACTGCAACTGCATTATTATAAAAATCGGTCTCGAGGTTTAGACAATTCACTCAGGAATTCACATGGGCACAGCGGCCATTTTTTTGAATGTGCTAAAATTGTGTGAAATCAAGCTAACAATACAGTATTTTGAAATGCCAATTTATAATTGCACGTAATGGTGAATCAATGAAATATTTTCATGCTAATGGTTTGGCATAAAGTGTTGAAAACAATGAGGGAAACTTGTGTTTATATTGGGTAACATAATTATGTAAATTTACTTTTACTTGGACGGACGTTTGGTTTGTTTTCCATTTCCCTCAAGCAAGGAATATCCCAGAACAAACAAAAACACAATACTACGCCTGGGTAGAGATCTCAGCTTGTCGTCATTTCAATAGAGCTTTAGTAAATGTTTCGCTAATATTTAATATAAATTATGGGTGGAGCAAAACAAAATACATTCAAATAATATGTGTTTCATAAGAAAAATAATTTCATACATTTTGTATCTAGTATTCCAGTTTGTGTGGCAGAACTTTATATATTCTAAAAGTCTGAACACAAAGAACTACAGCTCACATTTTTTAAAAGACATACATGTTCTTGTTATGTTATATTAGTCGGAAGCCCAATTGAAACAAAAGGATTTTTCATAAAAATGAATGTAGAACTCGCTTGGAATCAATAATCTTAGTGTTAGAGAGATAGGTTAAAGTGTACGTGTATTATGCGGAAAAAAAGGCCTTGAAATGTGTGAATCGCCTTGTAGTTCCGTGTTTAAGTTTCATTAGTAAATCAAGAAAGTTAATTCAGTTCATGTTATTGTTATTGCGGTGATTCTGGGTTAATCCGAAGCAAACAGCAGATCTTGTTTACATTTCATCATGTGTTTTTGACATTTGACCCCCCGACCATGTGCATAGTCTAAAAAAATAACATTAACCTGAGGTTCGAACTTAACAATGATAATTTCATAATTTTATGATTTTAATTTTATAACATTACGTAATACTGCAATTAATAATCACCTGGAACTTAATATATTTATATTATAACATTTAATATAATAACACGTACGTGGGACACAACACATTCAAATATTCATGAAGGTATTTCCGAAGTTTACGCATAAAATAATATCATGACTGTTTAGTCGAAATCACACCCAAAGTCGCTAATTTAACATGGGTGTATAATGTTGGAGATCGAAACATTATCACACTAACACCGAGTGCACTGCACTGTCTTAAACTAACTAAAATAAGATACGATTTTTTTTTCTTTATTCCACGAAACTTTTCATAATTAACTATTTTAAACAAGCAGAATCTATTGACCGCATTATATGTAAAAATCGGTTTCTAGATTTAGACAATTCACTCAGGAATTCACATACACTGTGCGGTCTAGGCAAAAATAACATTGTGTGAAGTCACGCGGAGAATACAATATTTTGAAATGCTAATTTATAATTGCACCTAATGATGAATCAATGACACGTTCTCATGATATATGGTTCATGCTTTATTGAGGTGATTCAAGTGATTCTAAATCTCAACTTGTTTTCATTGGGTAACATAATTAAGTAAACTTATTTTTAGTTGGATGGACGATTGCTTTGTTTTCCACTTCACTCAAGCATGGAATATCCCAGAACAAGCAGAATAAGTAATTTGTATTTTCTGCCCTTCATTTCTTTCGTCGGTGAGTCAATCCCATAATCTACTACTCTTCTCATTTCTATCGACGGTCATTGTGAGATCTTTCGCATGTTCAAAGTGCTTGTTACAGTTTATTGTTATTGCGTTGTATTTGAGCCAATCTGGAGGAAATAGCAGAGCTTGAGAACTTTTTTACTTTTCTCGTGTCTGCGTGACTCGACTTATGGTCGATCATGGTGTAGGAAATCACAGTAAAAAAGGTATAATCCTAGGTAGCCATAATTCTAATACAATTTTAATTTTGATGAAAATGTGTAAATGTCGCCTCTACTGAAATGAACTCAAAACTTGTAGTTAGCAAAATTATACATTATAATTTTTATTATTAATCATGTGTGGGACAAAACATTTTCAAATATAAAAAAAATTGTTCCATACAATTGCCTGATATTCAAGTTTGTGTGTTTATATATTTTAATATTTTGAACACACAGAACTCCATCTCACATTTTTTAAAAACGAAACATATGTTCTCGTTTCCAAATAGTAGAATACGGAATTGAAATAAGAGGATGTTTAAAAAAATATGAATTTGGTAGAGTAGAACTTGCATGGAATTACTAATCGACTAATCATTACTGTTAGATAGATTCAAGTTTACGTTTTCCACATTACAACATTTCATTCAGTTATTGTGAACCATTTGTAACAAGTTTCAATAATTAAGAAATCCGTCTGCTTATTTGCAGCGATATCCAAAATCCAAATGCATCTAATATGTTTCGAAAAACATAAATATAGGCCTTGATCAATTTCGATTTTCAAAAGCCAAAATCAATTACCGACCGGGGACCCATTGGGCCATTAATATTTTCGATTTTGGAAAACCAAAAACCAATTTATTGATTTTGCCCACCGGGGGCCCATTTGGAAAATTCGACAAGTACTTATCTAATAAGATCCAGATATTTAGTTGATATGATAGTCGTGAGTTCAAAAGAGATTTGAGAAAATATGGATAATAAAATATGGAACCAGGGTATTATTTTGTAATATATCAATAATTAAAATACAATTAATTCTAAACTTGTCCTTTTTTGTTAGTCGAATTTGAATGCGTCTTTAAATCTTCATTCATACGCGTGGAATGAAGTAGCTGACAAAAGAGGACGGCATTCTTGAATTTACACCTTTTGTTATAAGACGATATAATTAAGTAAACCTATTTTTATCTGGACGGAGGATTGGCTTGTTTTCCATATGCCTCATAAACATATTTTGTCTACCGGAGAGGAGAGATCTAATTGTAAATGTAGAAAAATTTCAATAAAGCAGTTACCTAGTAAATGCATCACGGCGTGAAGTGGAAGTTAAAATCGTTATTATAATTAGAAACGCTGAAAGAATAATTAACCTAATTAAATATGCCATTAATATTAATAATTTTTCGTACAGATTTCTGCTCAAAAATCTATTGACAACTAAAACTGAGCAAACTCTGAATAGTTTTGCTTACACGTGATGACTTACGACTTATCTGAACAATAATAATTAATGGGGGAGTGAAACTGAAGGTCCGGAAACTCGACTGTCCATGACTGCTTTGAAAAAAGGTGTATGCGCAATCGAAAAGATCCTTATGCAATCCGGAATATAGAAACTTCTAATGGTGTCCAAATTCCAATGAAGAATGAGAAAGCGTCTAATCAAAGCTCTGTGGAAAAATTAAATGTTGTAGAAAATTAAACATATGGACTACAAAAATTCAAAGTAAATCAAAGTTTGTTTTTGTAAACTCACAATTGTAGTAGTCCCACCAGAACACCTAAATATTTCAATTCCCAGACGCCGCAGACTCGAACTGACAACCAAGGGGATACAGGACTAATTTGAAATTCTAAGATATCGGTCACTCCATCCCATGTACAGGAACTTACAAGAATTTGACCTGACTTGTCGAATAGTCAATGTCGGAATGAACTCTAATTTTGAATTGTACTGCATAAGAATTGAGATCCAACGATTCAAGTACAGGGTGCGCCATAAACGTCAATGTTGGATATTCATGAATATAAAGCATTGTCTAAATTCGGCTTGGTCATTAAATTATGGGTCTTGGAATATTTGAAATGGCGCTCGAGTGTTTGAAATAAACGGTGATCTTCGGATCCTGTCGTTTCTGTCTGGTGAGACTGGTGACACAGGTGATGTTAATTATAAAAATCAATAAAATTTCTGTACCACCTTGTACATTACTTCCGTGTTTGTATTTAATTGGACTATATTCAGGAAGTGACTTCGCCGTGTGTTATAGTTATTCAGTTGCTTCTAGGCCAATCGGTAGCGAACAACAGAACTTGTTTACGTTCGTGTGTCTTTGACCCGAATCGTGGGCACGCCTGGTATAAGAAATGAAATTAACAGAAGGTGTAATTCTAGTAATCAATTTATATAATGTAATTTTTAATTTTTCATGAATATGTGTAATCCTTACTCATCTGTATTCAAACTTTTGCATAAATTCCATTGCATTACATTGGTCTCTTCAGGAAAATATTATTTATCAAGCGATTTGTAATTTTGTATCAATTCGAGTTTGTGTGCCACCAGCCAGAATGAGTCAACGTCAGTAGCTCTAGCCAGCCCACCATGATGAATTCGTTTAGTTCGGGTATTTCGGAGCAAACTAAAGCTAGTCCAAATATATTACAGGAGTTAATATAAATTGTTCATGGAACGAAACATGTTCAACACGTAAAACTATTTAAATTAAAACCAAGCTCAAACTTAGAGCTTAGGAAGGATGTGTAAAGTAAAGTCATGAGAAATTATACAGTATTCTGTATTAAATATTATACATTTTTTAGTTATTTGTGGTGAGTATTAAATATGGATCCGGTATAGTGGTATAATTAATTAAAATAAAATTAATTCTTTTTTTTTGCCCAATTTGAACATTATTTAAGTCTTCAGCTTACATTATCATTAATAGTTCAAAAATAGTCACATTTTAACCTTCATCGATTTTATTATGCGATTATATGAAAAATCGTGAATGCAAAAAATTATTTAGAAATTAGTTGCTTTTTCTATAAATTATTCTTTTATGAAAGATCAGGTGAAATTTTGGTTGCGAGCAGAGAGATGGGGAACAGTGTCCTAGATGGGAGATTTTTAAACCAATGAAATTGAGTG
This sequence comes from Protaphorura armata, assembly GCA_034700305.1. NCBI lineage: Eukaryota > Metazoa > Arthropoda > Collembola > Poduromorpha > Onychiuridae > Protaphorura > Protaphorura armata. The sequence continues at coordinate 3,690 of JAQIXO010001669.1, read as the reverse complement.
GTAAAGAAACGACGAGCGAATTACGAATCGTTAAATCCCACCCTGAAGTGTGAAGTTGAGGAGAATTGAGATCAGAAATCCCTTCCTTTCTCTGGCCTGTGGGTAGGGTTTTTCAGTCTGAAACTGCGTCCATTCCACAACCCATAGTCTGACTCTCTACTAATTGAAAATTCTCTACTCTATGGCACAATGGACTATGCATACACTAAATTGACGATGAATATTAAGTATATACAAGCATGTACAAATACAAGGCACACATTCAAATATGTGTCAAGATTTGTTGTCAAACGTAGTAATCATATTTCCGAACTCGAACATTGAAGTAATTGGAAAACAAACGATGAACATGATTTTTATTCTAGAGTATCAGTTGAATACAAAATGAACATTTATCGAACGAAATCTGATTGGATGGTACTATGGTACACTGTATTACCTTTATAGTAAAATAATGGTTTGGCATTATTTTGTAGATATTCCAAAATTTTACAAATAATTAACAAAGTCGTTAATAATAAAACTAACAATAATAAATCGAGCAGTATTGTAATTGTATGTATTGAATTGTAAATTAGACTACTATGCAAACTGAATATTTTCGCAAACACGTGAAAACATATTGATTTGGACAGTATGGAAATGGAAATAATAGTTCGTAAGGCAATATTCATGAAGGTGATTCGTAGGATCGGCGGAATGGAAGGCGTACAGCAGAGATTAACCCGATATTTGTGAGACAATCGATGTTTTTATTTATTCTTCGGAGTCTGACGATGTCGTTCTGGAAATATCATGACTCGCTGTGAAAAAAAAATTAAAAATGGTTTAAATAAACGTATGGTCTTTAAAAGTTCTTACAGAAATCTCTTCTTTGTTTGAAAGCTTACAAAGCACTCAAGGTTCAAATTTCTTAAAAATTGATTCGTGTGAATTCTTGCAACGCCTAAGTATGGATATAAGTTTTATTCTGGAAACTCCTGCTCAAATACTGTTCTCCCGAAGTCAATAAGAATAGACCGAATGCTGGAACCAGTGAGCCTAAGTTCAGGGGTTGAACAAAAACTCAGTCTACCTCCACCGATATTCAAAGAGAGAATGAGCCAGGATATTCGATTCAACGTCCTAAAGTATGTACGAGTTTGAATAAGAGTTCATTGGACTAGTAGTACGAGTACAGGGATGTCCACTCACAATGTTCAATTTCGAGACGGTACGCCTTAGAACAAGGCAATATATTTTTTAAAGGATCACACGTTACCATATTAGCTGAGCATTAAAAAAATGATATTGTAGGAGTTGTTTTGTGATTTAAAATGCCCAACGAACAAAATAATCCGGCATGCTCCATGAATTTTGTTTAGACGCTAAACCCGTGCACCGTTAACAAAATCTGAATTAAACAAAAATTTGAAATTAAAATGAGTTTAGTTTCCTGCATTTGTTTTTGTATCCACGAGTTGGAATTTTAAGTCCAATTTTCGGAACGTATGAAACTTCCTTAAGTACAGAATCATTCAATTTTAAATTGACCTGAACTGTTACTATTACTATATGCAAACTCTGAATGGTTTTACATACACGTGACGACATACTAGTTTGATTATAAATAATGAACATCCTTGTCCCTTCTCTTTTCAAAATTTGGATTTGGCCACATATCTCGTCTGTTTCCAGTGGACATGAAATTCCAATGAAAAATGAGGAGATACGAGAGGCAATAGGAATTGTATTGTGCACTGGAAAAGAAAATTGTGATCCAAGTACAGTGTCCGTCATAACTTCAATACGGAATATTCTTGAACTTTTTTCTTTAGTCAAAACTTATGTCAGTGAATCAAAATCCATGCGGCGATGTAATTTACGAACCACTTTTTACAGTGAAATCTAAATCTTCCTGATTTGAATTTTTTTTTTAGTAAATCAAGAAAGTTACTTTAGTACATGCTATCTCTACGTTGTTATTGCATCTTCGGCCAATCAGGCAGGAGCGAACAGCAGCTTTAAGCTGCTGTTTTACACTTAATGTGTCTTTGACCCTAGACGAGGGAAAGTATGATGTAAGAAATAAAATTAAACGAAGGTTTAATCCTACCAGTAAATTTTATGAAGTAATTTTAATTATCTTAGGTGGAAATGCACAACCGAAGAGTTTGGATGGATTAACCTGGAAGCTCGCTTATGTATACCATGAATTTTAATAAAATTTATTTATGGGACAAAACTCATTCATGTATGTATTTCATCAGAAAAATATGATTTTTAAAACGAGGTTTATATCTAAACCTTATTTTAGTGGGTGCGCCTATTTAACCAATGGGAAGTGAACAGCAATGTTTATTTAGATTTAATTTGACAATGTATGTTAGACCGATGAAAATCCCCGTCAGACATCACCCTATTATCTGAACTTTTAAAAATTACTTATGGGACGAATTAATTAAAATACTCGAGTGAATAGAGGTCGTCCCAATAAATTCATAGGAATGATTTCAAAAAAAAATTGCCACGAAATATATCATCATGACTTTACTAACATTCAACAAAACAATAGAAAATAAACAATCAAGACTGGATAGAATGCCCGTAGAATAAATTTTAGTAAAGAGTGGTTTAGTGGAAAAAGAAAGTGTTTGAGTGGGAATTTACTTTAGTACGGGAATTTTAACGTTATGGGTTTGAAGTGATGTGTATGGAAGCAAGTGCTTCCGCTTTAATTACTGGAAGTGGTCCCATACCATTAGCATTAGGGGGCGATATCTCTTCAACGTTATAGTTATGAAGTGATATGTATTGAATCAGATGCTTCCACTTTAATTACTGGAAGTGATATAAATGGAAGCATGTGCTTCATATATAGTGTTTGGCAGTGGTCCCATCTCTTTAACATTATGGGGATAAATGTCTTTCGAAGTGAAGGGAATGGAAGCAAGTGCTTCCGTTTGAATTACTGGAAGTGGTCCCATACCTTTAACATTAGGGGGCGATATCTCTTCAACGTTATAGTTATGAAGTGATATGTATTGAATCAGATGCTTCCAGTTTAATTACTGGAAGTGGTCCTTTAACATTAGGGGGCGATATCTCTTTAACGTTATGGTTTTGAAGTGATATGATATGAACGGAAGCAAGTGCTTCCACTTTAATTACTGGAAGTGATCGTATCTCTTTAACATTAGGGGGCGATATCTCCTTAACGTTGTGCTTTTGAGTGATATAAATGGAAGCATGTGCTTCATATATAGTGTTTGGCAGTGGTCCCATCTCTTTAACATTATGGGGATAAATGTCTTTCGAAGTGAAGGGAATGGAAGCAAGTGCTTCCGTTTGAATTACTGGAAGTGGTCCCATACCTTTAACATTAGGGGGCGATATATCTTTAGAAGTAAAGTGAATGGAAGCAAGTGCTTCCGTTTAAATTACTGGAAGAGGTCCCAGCTCTTTAACATTAGAGGGCGATATGTCTTTCGAAGTGAAGTGAATGGAAGCAGGTGCTTCCACTTTAATTGCTGGAAGTGGTCCCTTCTCTTTAACATTAAAGGCGATATGTCTTTCAAAGTGAAGTGAATGGAAACAGGTGCTTCCACTTTAATTGCTGGAAGTGGTCCCACCTCTTTAACATTAGGGGGCGATATCTCTTTAACATAAGTATCTCAACACGTATAATAAGCAGCACGCAGAAAATTTTAT